>SNQJ01S0160977.1:0-21649 GCA_010110895.2 Picea sitchensis | reverse complement strand
TCTCGACCCTAAACTTTCCATCTTCCGACATTGCTCCCACTCGAACCAGGAACCCTCTTTTCCTGCGAGTTACCTTTCACTCTGATACCAGTTGTTAGAAAAATAGGACCGTGGAGCAATAAAATAAAACAAATGCGGAAACAAAACACAGAAGATACATAATACAAAAGAGACACAGATTTACGTGGTTCACCCAGTGTGGGCTACGTCCACCAGAGAAATTGCCAGGTCCTTCCTTTATTATTATCCAGCATATGAAGGGATACAACCTACAGCAAACCCCCTGTAACTTCCTCTTCTTTCTCTCACAGTCTCATATCTCATAATACAATATTCGCCATCAATCATAGCCGCAATACATTTCCCTCATAAAAGAGGGTTGCCTTCTAGGGAAAAAAACCCTAACATAATCTCTATCGTTAGATCTGCGACCTTATAATGAACGGTCCAGATTTACAATGAAATTACAATATGCATTTACAAGGCAATTTTTCCTTCGGGGGCTTCGTCCCCGAACCCCCGCTGGGGGCCCGCTTGCCCCCAGACCCCCCAACCGGGGGGGTAGCCCCCCCGGACCCCGCAGAGGGGGTACCCCCCCTCTGCACTCCCCCGAGTGGAAGAGTGTACATACTTCTGGGGTATAAATACTTCATGGGGTATAAACACGGTTGAAAGTAAAAGACCTCTAAATCAGGAAGATAATCAAGCTCCACAACCAACACAAAAGGGTACCAATGAAATTTATCCACAAAGGGAAAAATTCAAACAACAAAACAACCAAAATATTAACTTAAAGAGTAAACAACATTGCAATTAACTAAGTTCATCTCAATGAGAGTCTTAGATGGGGGGGCATTTTAAATAGAGTTGGAATGTTATAAATCAATACAAAAAAAAAGTAGAGAATTAAACAAGTTGTAGATGTTTCTCTACATGTCATCAAGTAGAGGATGTAGCTCAATGGTCAGAACAACATGTGGGATAAGGGTAGGTTCACAGTTGTGAAAACAAAAACTTGAACATCTAAAGCAATTTTTTAGGAGTGTATGAAAACCTAAATTTTGATAGTCACAAGCCCCACAATTGTGTGTTAAGGAAAGAAACAATATATACTTTATAATTCATTATTAGAAAGAAGTGAATAATAAAGGAGGGGTCCTAAATCTGATAAGAGGGTGAAATTCAAGATCTCATCCCTTGTATAGTTGTCATTCTATTGTGTGTGATATTGTGCATGGAGTGATAAAATACACTTAATCAATAGGATGGAGCTATTGACGTAGGTAGAAAATGTAAATGAGAAGTGTGCAAGTGAGATAAATGAGTCTAATATATCTCAAGCATGTATGCATGTATGTAAAGCATTGGAAACTAATAAAAAAAATATGAAGGAAACTTTCAAAAAGGAGCCCCTTGCAAGATTGAGGTTGTGTTGCAGATGGAGATGTAACTATAAACAACACAAGGGTGAAAACATAAAAATGTCTAACACGTTTGCTTGTTTTTAAATTGCAAAATTTGTTGTTTCTTTAACTTCAACCCTCTAAACTCATATTTTCTTTGAGAAATTCACTTTGAAGTAAACACAAGTTTGTAGACAATTGTATTATCTCCATATTCATTTTTTAAACTATTTATGGATATATAGTGGGATAAAATATGATGTTTACTAATTGCATATACGTTAAAAAAAATTGTAAGGATAATGAGTGACCTATGTGGGTGTCTAGTTTTTTAGAGATGGCTATGCAATTTAGGGGGGAAATGTATGCTCATAATCTACACATATTCCACTAGTTCTTGCACTATATTTTTATTTTTCAGATTTAAGTACTATTTTTTATTATTTATCGAAATAAAGTAAAACAAAAATACAGTATCGTATTGACACATTTCTATGGGCTCTAATTTTTTTTTGATGTGATCATTACCAAGAAAAATGCATACCCTTTTGAAGAGGATAGTGTCAAGAAGTGCATTGTGATTTTCATATTTTTTTGGTATTGTGATTTTGACGATATTCAATTTTCATTTCAAGCAATTTTGAGAACAATAAAATTCTTAAATGATAAAGTTTAGGACAAAATTATTAATAAATAACAATTTTGACTGGAAAATGACAATTTGTGTATCATTGCAAACTAGAGTCAAAGATGAATCCATTGGTACTAGGTTTGATAGAGGATATTCAAAATGTATAGGAGTTCGCCCTTGTTGAAGCTGCAGGTTCTTGAAAACTACAGGAAACTTTGTTGTTATGGTTAGCCAAAAAATCTCGACCAAGAAAATATTTTAACCAATAGATTTATTGGTCAGAAACATGCAAAATCTTGGCCAAGAGTTTTGTTGATATCTTTTCTTGTCAAGGGAAAATGACCAACATTGAGAGAAAATTTTGTGAGGAACAAAAAACACTCTCTTCGTTTTTAGAGGTGGTACTCCTCTTTCTTGATATATGGAAGATTATTCTTATGAACTTAGATGTATGCAATAGAAAACCCCAACAAACATTCCAATAAAACTCCTATATACAAATGTACAAACTCTTATATAGAAATGTACTTGTCAAGCACATCATATATTTCAATAAAAAGAAATAAATATGTCTGGGAAGATTTGTATCTACAAGGTTT
Source organism: Picea sitchensis (assembly GCA_010110895.2). Lineage (NCBI taxonomy): Eukaryota > Viridiplantae > Streptophyta > Pinopsida > Pinales > Pinaceae > Picea > Picea sitchensis. The sequence goes on along the minus strand of SNQJ01S0160977.1, from coordinate 19,016 downwards.
GGAGTCCGCTTTCAACAAATATTATGTCTTCCTTTTAAAATAATGTGAACCCAGAATTAGCTATAACTTTGCAAGATAAAATAAAATCAAAATAAAAAAGATGGACAAGTCATCAAAGAAATTTAAAGGAATTCTACGTTAATATCAAATGAGTTTGTAAAGCATCATTTGTTCAAGAATCCATTCATACATCACCACACAAATTCATAAAAACAACATGACATTTGAATAGTTCTTTGTGGGAGAACTTAATAATAATATCTCAAATGTGACAAGTTTAGCAATGTCTAAAATAAGAGGGCTGGAACAACCTTGAAAAGATCTCAATGAAAATTAGATAAACTGAAATAAACTGCATTTTATTTTTACAAGTCGGGATTTTGCTCTTTTGGACCCGGAATAACTTGAAAAATGACTAGAAGAATTTGGAGAAAAAGATGATCAGACCCAGATCTTCTTGTTTTCAAACTACATGGAAAACATAATGGAAAGAATCAAGTAGAATGAAAGATGAGGGAGAAAGTTAAGCAAGCTAATTCACAAAATATTGAAAAAGGCAAAACTTGCTTCCAGCAAGAAACGACCACTACAAAAACTCTTAATTGTTGACTCGTTTGAATATGCTTATCTTCTTCTTTTATAATATTATCTTCATCTTATTGAAGCTTATTTAGGGTTAGGGTTAGGGTTTTATTTTCCCCTTTGTAAATGTGAACTTAGACATTCATACCTCCAATTGGGACCCACTTTTAGAAGTTGATAAATTTATTTTAATAAATCATTTTCCGAAAATAAATAGTTTTCGGGTCATAAATAGTCACGACTGTATTTTAGTTTTTAGGACATGATAACTATCATTTTATCCATGGAAACCATTTCCAAGTTACTTTTCATCTCTTTTTCTTTCCAATGAGCTCCAGTTTTCTCAATTTGGATATCGGGATCAAACATTATGGCCTCTGGAAGATAGGCACTCAGCAACTGTTGATATATTCTCCACATGAATTTTGTCCTTTGATTTTCAAATCCACCTTATTTATCCCACGTGCATTGTGGGAGGTTTCTCATATCATATTTATAGTAAAAATAGTAGAGAGAACCATGGAACCTTATGTATATTGTGTGCAATGTAGTTTTTGGTCACCACCTCATCACCCAAACATCATGCCAAGTCACTGCCTAGTAATTCATGTCCAACCAATATCATCTAAGTGTCACCCAGAGATAGGTCCACTTCACTGCCATGTGTCCCAATATGCCAAAGGAGGGGGGAGGGGGATGAAACTTAGAAAAGATATGAGATAGGAATATGATGAATAATTTCATGAAATAATGATATTGGAAAATAAACTAAAATGTGTGTGGAGAAATAGGAGGAATGAGTGTGCAGAAGGAGGTATATGGGAGGGAATCTCTGCACAACATAAGTCATAAAAAAATGACTAAATATGAAAGTGTTAAGTGAAGTAAAAAGTGAAAATGGAAATGGATGGAAATGAAAAATGGAAATATAAATAACTTAGAAATGGAAGTGACTAAGTATGGAAATAGAGTGTGGAGTGTGAATATGACTAAGGAAAGTAATGAGAGAGTAAGGAAAATGACTAAGTATGAGAGTAAGGGATACAATTTGAGGAATGTGGAGGACAGAATGGAGGTTGCAGGAGGATGGTACATGCCGAGGAATGAGAATGTTGGGTTCTTTGCACGGGATTTAACTCGTAAATTGGCTAAGTATGGGACAGTATTATAGAGAGGATGTGGTAAATGACTAAGTGCTGGGGTATTTTGGAAGATGGAGAAAATTGGCAATATCTTGAGCATATTACCTCTATTTTTTATTATGTAAAATGTTGGATGAAGTTGACACATAAGGATATCAAATGAGAAAATGAAAACAAGAATTTTTCTTCTTTTTAATATCCTTTGGTTTTCTTCTCTTTTCAAAAGAGAAACCATCCATGTTGAGCTTGTGTGAAGAAGAACTACAATACTAAAATTGATTCTGAAGTCTTTAAAAACTTGTTGGGTCTTCATGATAAATAGGTGAAGGGTATTTGGCACTTCCAAATTTTAAAATCTTGGCCTCCATTTGAAAGAGGTATAGGTTCAAATATTCACCCCAATCACCTAGTTGATGGATGTCAGGAAAACACATCAACAAGTTTATAAAACTCTTGACCTAGAGTTTGTAAAAATCTCAGCTAGAGTTTGTTTAATTTTTGTGTGGCCTCTAATGTCACCTTCACCATGCCTCACTCCAAAAAAAATTACCCATTTTCATGTTTTCACCCTTAAGCAACCAAAAAAATCCCATTGTTTTTTAATAAGATTACTAATCCAACAAGTTGGCACAAAACCAATGAATGCATGCATTCAAATGGAAAATCAAGTTGATTTGGGGGAAAAGGAAAGAAATTATGTGTATTTACCCAATGGAAAATAAATAAATAAATGGAAGATTTAACCTCGAAGGGGTGGTGGATATGGCCTCCAAGTTCTCTATTTGGGGGGTTTTGACATCTTACTTAGGAATATCTCGGTAATTTTGGAATGATTTGAGCATTGTTTTTCTTTATGAATCGAACAATAAAGGGATAATTTTGGCATAACATCCCATCATGAAGCATAATGAAATAGATTTAATCACGTGGACTTAACAATCTCTAGCGAAAATCTCTTAACATAACCTTACTCACATTGAGCTTGTTAAAATGCATGAAGGATGCATTCATTTCTAGTGTTTCTTGCAGGAAGAAATGGAGAGAAATAGAGCTCCATGTCAAATCTTGTCCCGTGTACTATCTATGTCTTGAAATTACTCCAAGAATGGCTATGTACTCTTCATAGGGTGAACAAATCTGATTGGTATGGTACTAGATTAACAAACCAACTCTAGAATTGGCAATGGCATTTAGTGGGCCACAAAATTTATTATGTTTTGGTGAAATAGGAATTGTGTATGCATCAAAGGATTTCCGACACCTCTACATGTCCTATGAACTAAGAGGCTACACAGATTTCCATTTTGTCAAATTTAAAGTTTACTTTTGATCCTCTGTGGATAATTATCGTTTTCTCCATAGTTGTGTATACAAAGCAAAAGATGTAATGTGTCATTTATTGTAGCAGATATTGTGCAATGCACCAGTAAAAAGTTTTTTGGTGCATTGCATGTATGGAATTAGGTCAGTGTGCTTCATGATGCCACAATGCACCATTTTTAATGTACACAACCCACATGAATGTAGTGTTATTGATTAGGTTCACCAACTCATAGTGGATTTAATTTGTGTCAAGGCACTGCCAAAGCAAGAAAAAATTGTCTTGGAGTGAGTGTGTTGATCATGAATAGACACACCAATGTGTGAAATAAATTGCAATGCACCAACAAAAATATTTAATTTACTATGCTTTATTGTGTGAATCAATGTGCTTGACTAGGTGCACCATTGGTGGTGCAACTAGTTTAAGTTAATGCATCACAATGTCAAGGTGAATATACCTTGTTTTTATGGTGCGTTGGTAGTAACTAGATGCACTAATGTATGATGCATTGATATTGACTAAACACACATGTACCAATGTGTGTAATAAAGTACAACACATTGATTAAAATATTCATTGTAATGCACTTTATTGGATGAATTAGTGTGCTTGAGGATGACTATGTGCATTGTTGGTGGTGTAACTAGTTTAATTCAACACACCACAATGACAAGGTGTGTGTACCTTGATTGTAATACCCTAGTTTTGACCCCTAGCATGTATTAAAGTAGATTATGTAAATGTTGTGAATAGGCTTGTATGGATTTCTAGTGTGGATCTCAAGGCCAAGGCCTGATTAGTTAATGGATAGGAATGTATGGTGTAGTTATAAGTGTGTGTGTGTGTGTGTGTGTGTGTGTGTGTGTGTGTGTGTGTGTGTGTGTGTGTGTGTGTGTGTGTGTGTGTGTGTGTGTGTGTGTGTGTACAATGTGTGTGGACAATGTGGTAGGCTTTCCATGACAAACACAAGTTATGTGGATATTAAAACTAAAATATAATATAAAATGGTCCAAGATGGTTGTGTGAAGCATGAGAGGGGTTAATATTCTACTAAAGGGGAAAAGGAAAGGGGCCCAATGGGGAAAAAAAATCCTCTATTGTCAAGTGTCAACCTTAGAACTCATTTATTTTCTACCATGTGCCTTCTTTGACTTATCATCCAATCATTGAGTGCATGTAAGAGGTTGGTGGTAAAAGTCTTTTCACATAATTATAGAAGCATGGGCTAAGTGCAATCATCATGGGGAGTGTAAAAGTCTTACATTCCCCTTGTCAAATGTAAGGTCATCCATCATTTCCACAAATCCTCTAAATGTCTTTCACTCTGTCTTTCATTCTAGCACTCTCACATGCATTACGTAGTTGAGATTGTGTTTTCCATTGCCAACATTTTACCAATTTGGAAATTAACCAAATTCGGCACTAGTAAGAGGAAAGTTATAGACTTAGGATGGAATATAGTTGGTTGTAGGTGAGCATAGAGGTTGGGAAAGATAGGAATTCATCACCCATTGTTCATTATCTACTCCTTGGATACTTAAGAGCCAAGACTTGATTTTGCAAGCAATTTTTAAGAAGCATATGACAGTTTGGGTTGTTTCTATCTACATTGAATAGCATTAGAGGGAAGAATATCTTTGAGGAATTATTGAGAAGAGAAAGAGAAAATCTTCATTATGTTGTGTGGGGTAGTGGAAGAGAGTTCTTTTGTTGTTGAAGGCTAAATGAGATGTTGGTAAAGCTATTTGGTGAGCAAATTGGTTGAGCATGAGCGTAGATGGGTTGGGATGAGAGAGATAGAAGCTTGTATCTTGGTTCCTTCATCTTGGTGGCCTCATAGCGAGGCTTGAGGGTGGTATTTGCACTAGATTCCTATGATTGGGTGGAATTGATCTTACACAGCTAATTTTTTGGACCAATTTCCATTAAAAGATAAGTCTCATTTTGGTGTTTATGAATATGCAAAATTGTTGTTTTCTATTATAGAAAATTGTTGTTTATGCATGATGTGTGTGTTTATTTTTAACTCGATTCATGGACATTTGGATGTCATGAAATTATGAGAATCCATGCTAGTTTATTCCATTGCATTCTTTTAATTTACACTATGCATGCATTAATTTTTTGTTCTGGTCCTTCGAGGGAGGTTCTCATTATTGGTATTTTGGGTAAAATCATCTCCGAGAGATGGAATTTGAAATCCTTGTTTGTGGCTACTCATCTCGGGGTTGGGAGTGATGGGTGGGATTGCCACATTATTTTGTGGTTTGTTGATAATTATTGGATGCATCGACATCTAGTGAGTTGATATTAACTAGATGCACACATATTTGTGTGTGTAATATATTGTAATACATTGTCAATTCTTTTTGGTGTATTGCATTTTATTGCACAAATTGGTGTGGTTGATGATGACCAAGTTCACAATGAGTGGTATGACTAGTCCACATCATTGCACTGCAATAGCAAGGTGCACATGCCTTGCTTTTGTAGCACATTAGTATTTTCTATATGCATAGATTTCTAGTGTATTGATTTGATGCACTAGTTTTAAGTGTGAGTTGTCTTCCAATGAAAAATTCTTGGTGCACCTAGCAATCAATTGTATATTTGATTTCTATATTTTTTTAATGAGGCTTGTATGTGAATGATTGATATCCATGAGCCTTGATTTAACATATCCATAGTTCCCCAATGCATAAATGTGTTATGGACTTGGGAGGTTCGTGAAAGGGAGAAGGGTATGTTTCCTTAGCCTATTACTATCAACACTCATTAGCTTTTGATGGACCTTGGACTCCTTAAGTTTTATGAGGAGGATACATCCCTCAAGGGGAATATTATGTTTTTGTGTCAATCAAATCATCATTATGATGTGGGTAGATAACTATTTAAGGTTCACTACAAGGAAAACAATGTCTAGCAAAGGTTTTTAGGGAACCTCCCCCAAAAACAAATTATTGTCCATTTATAATGGAGGTTGCTAACGAAGGTGGGTGGCCAAAGGTTTTAGTGGAGGTTTTTTAATCGAGCACTTAAATCGTATAAAGTGCATTGGTGCATTAAATAACCAAGCACTCTGAAAGTTGTTATAAAATAGTTATAAAATAGAATCAAAATTGATCCCGAATAAGTTCTCTAGGATTTCTCAAAAATAATAATGTTTGTTACAGTGCATTGAAATTAAAGGTGTTTGTCCAAAGGACTGGGATTGGGGCTCCTGTGGACCATAAAGAAAACATGTACAAGAAAGTAGGAAATAGAAAGAAGAATGTGGATTGATGTCGAACAATAGAATATGGAAAAAAGACAAAAAAAACCAGAATCATAGTTATAAAATAGAATCAAAATTGATCCCAAATAAGTTCTCTGGAATTTCTCAAAAATAATAATGTTTGTTGCAATGCATTGAAATTAAAGGTGTTTGTTTTAATTTTTAAACAAACTTTAAGCAGTGTGTTGTAAACTCGTAAGCACAAGGCTATGTTACTATCTACAATGCACCAAATGAGTTTAGACATTTTTCTATGCAATATTGGTTTTATTTTAAAAATTACAAAAAACATATCAATGTGCACCCATAGAAGGTGCCCTTATATGTTCCTTAAGTTGGTGCACCAAAGAATGTTTCATTATTTTGTAATATCACTAACATCGGTGTGTCATTAGACAATAAGTGCATTGATGTGTCTATATTTAAGAAGCACTGAGCAGGTTTAGACATTTTGTTATAAAATTTAGGTTTTTATTTTAAAAAATTCAAAAAATAATTGATGTACTTAATATCCTAGACACACACCTGTGTGCCCAAAAAAGTGCATCGATCACAATTAAAGCAAATTAACGGTGCACCAAGAACACTTAAATGCACCAATGTGTCTAACCGTCGAGTGCACCGAAGTAGGGTAAAAAAAATAAAAAATATCAAACCATAGTTTCATTTTTACATTTCCTCCGATGCTTCCAACCATACAAACACGGGTGCTCGCTAACCTTGTATGACCACCCTGTTGTTGGTGCTATTTTGTTTCTTGATTCCTTGATTTCTTCACTTTACTGGTGGATTTGGTTCATTTTTTTAATTTTGAAAATGATACCAAATTTCTATTATTTTATCTATGTAGCACCCATAAGGAAGAGGCCAAGTAAGTGGTTTGTTACCTCCTTAGTTACATTTTTAGCAACTTAAATTGTAGAATTTGGTTTTATTGGACACGTAATCATTGGGATTATGTTACCTATGTAAATATAACTGTAAATACGAAGATTTGTAGGTGATAGCAAGAGTCACACGGAAGATGATTACCAATAGTCACTCCAAGATGTATTTATAGACATCTATGATAATGCAATAGACATCAAGTGTCGAGTTATCTTTTCTGCCAATACCTGGCCTGACATTGAGTCTGCATTTGGGTGTTTTCTCTTCCCTAGTGTACAGAAAACGTCCATCTGCCAATTCTTTTGCTTCCTCTGGTCGCTCATTTGTCTGTATGCAAATTTGTCGTTGTCACTCTCTCCATTTTTGGGCACCTGTCACATGTTGAATCTTCTTTCATCCCTCTCGTGCCTCCACACCCTCAAAGCATATCTCTTTGGTTATCCTCCTCCTTGGTGCACCTCACTCGCTTTTACCTCACTCACTTCACAAAGCCAACGGAACTTTGTTGTCCATTTATATTGCAAACAGAACTGAAAGGCTTGATGTGAAGTCATCGCGAATAGTGTTTCCAGCTTCGAATTGTTACGAAGTATTTCAGGCATAGTCCTATATGTTTCCCAAAGAAACTTAAACCATAGGGTAACTAGTTCTCGATTTGCACAAGCCTTATGTACTCGCTTCCCAACTAGGTCAATCCTCGCGCTGCTCATCCGCAAACCTTAAATTTTGTCTCGACGAAACCCTGATTTCTGCGTGTTCCCAAGATCGTTCATTGTGCAAGTCGCATGGTATCTCTCACACCAACCATCACGAAATAAGAACGCTCTCACTCTACCATTACTATTCTATACCATTACCATATTATTATTCCATACCATTACTCAAATGGTCTTATGTATTATTGATATTACTACTTACTGATTCAATGCATTTTGAAAACGTTTGTGAACCCTCAAGAGAATGTCATGGAATTTTTTACACCGCTTGGCAATGACGCACTCACAATGTTCAGTATTTGAATAATGGATGGTTGTGTTACGACAAAAATCTCTCTATGGCATGGAGTAAACCACAACAGATGGAATGACTACATAAATCAATTATAATCCCAAGTATGCTATATAAATGAAAACACTAACAAGACAAGATAAAAAGCCTACCTCGTCTGGACATTCGATGAAGACCATCATTGAGCACGCAACTCAAATCTTTATACCTGTGACTTATCCTCAACAACCAAGATACGCAAGCATATGGTGATGATATATAATGTTAGCATATAAAATAACATAATCCATTAACATACATGACAAATACACCCATGGAATAATAATTCAAATATTTGCAAGATATCAATTGGACAAGAAAAGAGTATTTCTATTAAAATAATCAACAGAAGTATACAAGTTACAAACTTCTGTGTCGGCACGTCTCGGAACCGAGAAACTAAGTCCCTTCCAACTGGGCCTCCACCACTTCAATCCTCCACCAAAGGCAAGCTTATATAAAGGAGACAATGAGGTTTTCCATCAAAGAAGGAAGAGCTTTGGGGCTCAACAATGTGTTCAGAATTTAAAGAATAAAGAGATGCAGACTCAATGTGAAGTGAAAATTTCTCTGGAGTATCTTTGCTCTCAAAAGTTGAATTCTCCCATATTCCACGACTTGGATATGGCTCAATTTATAGCCTTCAAATGGAACTGAAGGGTCGAGTCAGAACGTTTCCAGTATATGTAAGGTCAAGGATCATGGATCTCGTGACGTGACATGGAAACCCAACAAATGTTTTTAATTTTGAGTACCAAACTCGATGTACGCGGGTTGTAGTGGTGCAACCTGCGTATACGCATGCTTTCTAACTGGTAGGGCACGTATATGTGGAAATATATGATTTTTTGGCTCTAGGAAGTACAAAAGGGGACTTCAAGTCTCCATAGGGAAATGGAAAGGCCATCCAAGCAAGCTACATGGGGTGAGGTAAAATTTTCTATAACATATGCCCCCTAATGTGTGAGGTCAGAGGAGTATCTGTGATGGCTGAAATACATTATAATTCCCATAAGTGGATTAATGGAGACTCTGATGGAAGAAATAGTTACTCATGAGAATATTACAATCCATAATGACTTTATACACATGGCTGCCAATTTGAATTACACTATAGATCCATGTGGAAATATACCAAATAGTTGCTCATGGTCATGAATAGGCAATACAAAGTAGACACATGCCATAGGTTGTCATAGTCACGAACAAGGCCTAGTGGAAAACTAGTCTCAAAATCAATCTGAAGATATATGTATACAATGGAGTATAATTTGATCTCCCATTATCATTGAATTCATATAGGTATTGGCCCAATGAATGATAGCAACAGCTCAGGAAAGTTGCTATTGTAAATTGATGCTCCATGTATTCTACACGATCCACATCATGGTGCAAGTATACATCATGTGAATAGAGGAGTTCAGGTCGAACACAATGAGACTTTGTTTGATTATCGATCATTAAGGTATATCGTTAACAAATGCGAGACAACATATCGATAATGAAAGTAGGTATCAAGGCATCGAGTACATTATTATAAGTGTGAATAAAGGTGTTGAGGTCGAACACTTGAAGAATCCATTGATCGAGAGACATTGATGTATTCCCAACTATCGATGGCAGGAGAACCTACCACTGATGACTACAAGCCTCTAGGTACTCATAGGACTCCAAGTCTCATTTCCAGAATAGATGAGCTGAAGTCGATGGAAGGAGTCCCGCTCAAAGGAGAGCATTAAGGCATCTCTCATCAGTCAGTACGAGGTACAAAGCAGTTGCTTGATGATTTAGAGGAACTCTGATGAAGAGAATGTTCACGAACCAATGACCCTCTGTGTCTTTTGCATGCATTAGATGCAAGTAGTGCATGAAAAAGACCCTTTGAATAGCATCCAATAAGGAAGAATGTCATCAAAGCCGAGGAAACCAGCAATAAGGATAATGGAATCCAAGACATTGCACAAATCCCAATGTGTGAATAGATTTTTTATCATCGAACACAAGGGAAACCCCCCAGTCAGCGACTAATAAGGAGATATTTGTTGTTTGGTTCAAGGTTACCTATCTATATTGAAAGTAGGACCAGGGTGCATGGTAGGACTACAACTTCATGTAACTCTGAGACACACTGAGGGTATGGCCGACATGCAAAGTCAAGAGTTTTGAGAAATGGACGACACTAGATTATAGACTTTCTTTGAACAAGAGCATGAGACATATGGAGGACTTTGGCAGCATAGACTTGATGATGAAACTTTGTGATGCAGGAGGCATCAATCAAACTCTCCATAGGGACTGGAAGAATAACCAGTCGGAGGAGTAAACTCTAATTAACGAGCTCATCTTCCTAAGGTCATCCTAAACCCAAACTTTGGATGACAAGTGGACTCGAAAGTTTGTGTTATGTTCAAAGGTGACACAATTGTTGGCGATATAAGATAATATTCCTTTCCCTCCCGTCTTTTTTTGTTTTTCATAGGCAAATGAATGTTATGATATAGAGGAGGAAACGAGTGTCGCGAGTAAGCAACTAGCTCCAAACAGTGGAACATATCTATGCTCAATGCAAGGAAGTGCATGCAAGGCATGGACACTTGGGGGAATGTTTCCTCTTAGGGTACATGGTGTCAAGATGCAAAGGATATAAACAAGGCTTTGCTTGGTTGGTGATGCAAATTGCTGAGGTAATAGGCTTATAACGAGAAAGCGGGAACCAACAATAGGCTCAATACTGCAAGTAGGGGGATGAAATGCAATTACAACTTAACTCCAAAGAATGTCCTTTTTCGTAAATTTAGTCCCTTAGGCTCGAAAAAGTATAAAATAATGCCCATGAGAACTCTTCTAGCCAATGTTGACTAGAGCATTCCTTTTTCGAAATTAGTCTACTTGGTCCGAAAAAAGGTTAAACTTACACCAAATAGACGTCTTTTCGAAGCCATTTAACAAGTGTGAAAGAGACAAGTTCACTCGACAAACTTTTCACTTTTGAGAGAGTCGGAAAAGAGCTTAAACAAGACTCGGTGGGAGTCCCATATGTGAAGGTCATAATGCTTGAGTAATAATATGAGGTTCGGATGCAAAGTCATATTAGAACTATAAGGGACTCTCGTTCCTATGGAATAATCTCTACATGGGCACCAAATGGCATAAAGATTCTAACTAGGGAACCCATGTTTGGTAAGCCTCTACCACTCAATAATGACACTTCTAGTAGTAGTAAGAAGGTTTTGAGTCGCTAATAAATGGGTTCGTACATAAGTCATATAGATCATAGTCATAGGAAAATGCAAATACGCAAAATGGATTGAGAACCTATCCTATATGCTAGGAACATAAAATATATGCCAAAGGCATGAACAAGCGATATGATGCTAGAAACCGCAAAACTCCCTAGACAAAACCAACTCCTTCCACTGCACTATTAGTCCACTAGGTCAAAAAATAGCTATCTAGGTTTTGATTAATACAGCTCAAGCATCATTGGAAGCTCAAGTGAAGGCTGTCAACACCATCATTGCATGTCGGTTATTTATCGAATGTTACTTGAGCTTGTATTTTTTGTTTTCGTTGTTGTACAAATGAGGACGAATGATCATCCATATGTCACTCACAAAGTGCTCCAACACTTGAGCACTTAAAAGGGTCTGCAAATCTTCCATTACATAACACTGGGAGGCATTTATAATTCAGTCTCAATCCATTTTCAAGTTATCACAATCGAACAATCTTATCACTAGATGTGTCATTAAGATATTGGAATTATGAAGAGCTTTGCTCTTGGCATGACACCAATCTCAATCCATTTGGTAGCATGGGTTTTGGAAGCACTTCATTTGATGGACAACCTGGAGGTGGACGTGGAAAGAAGAAGCTTAGAGGCATGGGGGATTGGCATAATCTTCCTCAAAGATATGATCTCAATTGTAACAGTTGCGGAAAGAATGGGTCACATGAAGTGACTGATTGCAGAGTTCCATCGGAGAAGATCAAAGGAGACATAGGTAAAACTTCAAAAACCAGTGAAACGTAAAGCACTTTCTCATTACATTAATGCTCATTGCCATATAGGAGTAATTGGAGATTTGTTTATGACTGCATTTTCTTCTTGGGGAGATGCATGGATTCTTGACACGAGCACTACCTCTCACGTGACATTTCAAAGAGATTTCCTCGAAGACTTTGATGACAATGTAGATGGTGTAGTGTAATTTGTAGATAGATCAATCCTCAAACCTTCGGGAATGGGCACCACCAAGCTTAAGTTGCCTGGACTCCCAGATTTTCTTCTACACAATGTACTCTATCTTCTTGATCTACAAAGAAACTTCTTGTCCCTTGTGCACATCAGACAACAAGGCCACTGTGTTCATATGTTTGGTGGAAAAGTTGAGATAAGGAAGGGTTCTAACAACATGGTTGTCATGACCATAATAGAATATGGAAGATTGTTGAAGTTGAATGGGACATCTGCCCATATACAAATTTCTGCATACCTCTCTCATCATGACTCGGGTATAATGTTATCTAGTCTTTTGTGGCATGTTATATTTGGCCATATTAATTATGACAGTCTTGGTTTGTTGAGAAATAATGGTGTTTCTGGTTTACCTATTATTCCTAGGAAATTGAAGTAATGTGATGCTTGTATCCTTGTAAAACACAACAAACAACCCTTTCATGATTCTACTTCCAGAGCATGTAGAAAAATTGAACCAATTCATTTTGATTTATGCAGCCTATGCATGTTCCTTCTGCAAATGGAAACAAATATATCATCACTTTTATTGATGATTACACTAGAATGTGTTAGGTGTACTTGTTGAAAGATAAATCAGAAGCTTTTGAAACTTTTAAAAACTTGCATGTATGGATTCAAAATCAAATTCAGTCTCATATTAGCTCTCTTCACATTGATAATGGAAGAGAATATACTTCTAAAGAATTTGAAATCTACCTTCACCAACATGGGATCAAACATCAAACCATGGTTCCATACAATCCCCAACAAAATGGTGTGGTTGAACGAATGAACAAGACACTCCTAAATATGGTTTGTTCCATGATGATTTTCAATAATGTTAAATTGATGTTTTGGGATGATGCAGTTCTATATGCAGTTTATGTCAAAAATAAGTGTCCATCTCATGCTCTTAAAACCAAGAATCCATATGAAATGTGGTATGGCCACATTCCTTTGGTGAGGCATCTCAGGGTCTTTGGTTCCACCTACTATGCCTTGATTCCTAAGGAGCAAAGAAGCAATCTTGATGCAAGGATTCAAAAGTGCATCTTCTTGGGGTACTCAAATACCACCAAGGGATATCGTCTTTACGATGAGACAAACAAGAAATTCATCATTTCCATAGATGTGATCTTTCTTAAATGTTCCAAGAAAGACAAAATCGTTGAGAGGTAACTTGATCATCTGGATAGATTCACTTGTGTAAATACATATCATGAATTTGATGATGAGATTCCACATCTTGAAGGGGGGATCCCCATCTTGGGTCAATCTCTGGAATCTCTTTTTAAAGCACCATCTTCCCCTCATGAAGAATTTCTTACCACTTCATTAGAACCTGAAGTTCAGTTGGATGATGTGATCGAGAGGAAGAGTTGAGGCTTGATGAGAACTTAGCGCCATCTCAATCAGTTAAGAAACCAGGACCATCTTAGAAAGGTCCACCAAAATGGCTCACAAAAAAACTTGAGAGTGTTCATCTTGATGAGGTCAAAAAAACAAGAACCAAAATGTCCTCAAAACGAGAAGGACGTAATGTAGATGATTCAATCTTAGGTGATGTAGATGACATGGATGTTTCATATGATTGTGAGTTGAATTTTTCTACTAACCTTTAACCGACTTCATTTGAAGAAGCCACTTCTCATGATGAATGGAAAGAAGCCATGCAAAAGGAATATGATGCTCTCATCAATAATGGGACATGGAAGTTGGTGGATCCTCCATTTGGAAAAAAACCAATCGGCTGCAAGTGGGTATTCAAGAACAAGTACAAATCAGATGGCTCACTTGACAAGCACAAAGCAAGGCTCATGGAAAAAGGATTTGCATGGAAAGAAGGTGTTGATTATGAGGCGACTTTTACCCCCACAGCAAAATGGACTACCATCCGCACTCTATTTTCCATGGCAACACAAAATGGATGGACAATTCATCAAATGGATGTGAAGGTTTCTTTCTTGAATGCAGACTTGAAAGAGAATGTGTCCATGTCTCAACCAGAAGGCTTTGTTGTGAAGGAACAAGAACATGAGGTATGCAAGCTCATCAAATCTGTATATGGATTGAAACAAACACTACAAGCATGGTATGAAAAGTTAACTGAGCATCTTCTGAAGTTAAATTTCAAGCATTTCAATCTTAACGATGCAACTTTGTTTGTCAAGAAAGTTGGAAAATTGTTGTATATCTTGTAGTATATGTAGATGATCTATTGATAACAAGGAACAATGAGAACTACATTGCATCCATAAAGAAAGAGTTGAAGAAAGGCTTTGAGATGATAGATTTGGGAAATTTTCACTACTATTTGGGCATTAAAGTGATACAAAATCCAAAGTACATATTCATCTCCCAGATGAAGTACATTGGAGAACTATTGAACAAGTTTGGAATGGCTGAGTGCAATCATGTTTCTACTCTAATGGAACAAAATTTGAAACTCACATCAAAAGAAGGGAATGAATTTGCGGATGAAACCAAGTATAGACAACTTGTGGGAAGTCTTATCTATCTTAATACCACCAGACCAGCCATTTCCTTTGTTGTTAGGATTCTTTCTAGGTTCATGCAAAAGCCTTGTGAACGACATTTGTCTATTGCAAAAAGAGTCCTGAAATACTTGAAAGGAACTCAATATTTTGGACTCAAGTTCTCTAAGGTGGATGACTTCAACCTGATCGGATATTTTGATTCAAACTTTGACGGAGATAAGGAAAATGGTATATCAACTTCAGGATATCTCAATAATCCTAGATCAACAATTGTCTCTTGGAGATCACGCAAACAATTAGTCCCAACAGATTCCACAACACAGTAGAATATGTGGCAGTTGCAAAAGCAACGAAGGATATTATGTGGCTCAAGAAAATACTCGAAGATTTGCAGGAGAAACAAGTAAATTCTAATCCTCTTCTAGTTGACAATACTTTTGCAGTTAAGTTGGCCAAGAACCCAGAATTTCATGATAGAACTAAACACATCAACACAAAGTATCACCTGATTCAATATCATGTAGAGGCCAAGACTATTCACTTAAGACATTGTTCTGTAAATGAGCAAATTGTAGACATCTTCACCAAAGCGATTGGAAGAGAAAATTTTGAGAAGTTCAAAATGATGCTTGGACTCACACACACCCCTTCGGATTAGGGGGGGAATGTTGGACATGTAATTCTTGGGATTGCATCACCTATGTAAATATAACTATAAATATGAAGAGTCGTAGGTGATAGGAAGAGTCACATGGAAGGTGAATACCAACCCTCACTCCAAAATGTATTTATAGAAATCTATGATAATGCAATAGACATCATTTTTTTCTGCAATACCTAGCCTGACAGGATTAAATTTTCTTTTTTTTTCAATTTAAGAAAAAAAAACACTATGTGAAATGCACTCAATTCATTCGACTTGCACCAAACTATGTGGTGCATCCTATAAATTTACAAGATGCACCATTAGCATTGCATTGTTTTATATTGAGCATATTGGTAAATTAGTAAAAAATTAAAAAAAACTTGCATCTGTTTGGTGCTCTTTATAATATAAGGTGCCAATGTAATTGGTGCTTCTTGATATTATAAACACATCGTTTAAGACTTTAAAAAAAAAATATCCCCAACTTGTTGATGCGCTTTATAATATTAGATGGCACCATATTCATCGTTTCTCAATATTATAAACGTATCGTTGAGTGCTTTTTATATAAACTATCCTAGGATTGTCAGTTCTCTAGAAAATGTACAAATGCACCATTAGATGTGCCTCCCTATATACCACACACACCGACAAGATTTGTTTAAATTAAACATATTCCCATGATTTATGGTGTGTTTGCAAATGTTTAATATCATAGACACCAGTGCTCGTGTACATCATAACCACATTGTGGAACACAAATAATGAATATGAATCCCCTAATTTGTCAGTGCTCTTTATAATATAAGGTGGCATCATACTCTGTCCTTATGAATATTATAAATGCATCACTAAGAGATTTTTGTATTAAAAAAAATCTTTGGCTTGTCAGTGCTTTATAAAATGTACAGAGGCACTGTTAGTGATGCCTTTCTGCATATCAAGCAAATCGACAAGCTTTGTTTAAATTAAAAATAAAATCCTACTTTTTTCAGTGCTCTTGTGGATTTAAGGAAGCACCATTACTAGTGCTCTCTTACATCCTAATCACATCATTGTTCCAAGATATATATTATATTTTCAAAAATTATCGATGCATTTCATAATGCATGGGTGTGTCATTAGTAGTGAATCTAATCATACAAGGCACATTGTCCAAGTGTCGGTGCCCCTATACAAGTGGCACTCTAATTACCAATAATAATAAAACCTTATCCACATTTCCAGTGTGTTATTTTAAATAAGGAGCACCACTTATGATGCACTTGTGCTTATGATGCACTTGTGCTTACTCTTCACTACAAACAATGTGAAGTGTGTTATTTTAAATAAGGAGCACCACTTATGATGCACTTGTGCTTACTCTTCACTACAAACAATGTTTCTCTGTTTTTAAGGTGCACTGGAGTGTTTTAACAATTTTTTTGTAAAAAAAATTAATTTCGCTTTTTAATAAATAAAAAATGTAATTTATTATGTATTGTTTATGTTATACATGTGTGTGTGTGTGTGTGTGCACGCTAAATGAAATTTGTATGTGAAAGACAACAATGGCAATGACAATAGCAACAACATCAAGAACGGGTTGACCCATACAACTTTGTACATTAGTGGGAGGTTCAAGAGAGGGAGAGGGATATGTACCATTTCCTATTACAACACAAACTTGTGTACTTTTGAGGAATGTTGGACTCCTCAACTTTTATGAAGAGGCTACATCCCTCGAGGGGAACACACGCTTGTTGATGTAGTTGCTCCTTCACTGGGATCATGCTAGGTAGGAATTTAGTGTCAATCTTGATCTGTGGTACTACTCTTCAAAGGAGGATATTAATTTCATTACGGGGTTGTCTAGGAGAGGGGGGGATTTTCCCAATTCCATGATCTCTCGCCTAGTGTTGTAGGAGACTATCACATCACATATGTGAAGAGATATATCAGTGTGGACATCACTGGCCCTAGTGAATTCTAGGTTGTTGGTGGCCAATTGTGTTTACGTGTATTTAGTGTATAGGAGGTTAGGTGTGTCTCGCTTATGGTCATGACACATACATTATACCTCTAATGGCTAGCACATTAGTTTCCCTTCAATGCACTATGTAGATGCTTTAGTTCAAAAGTTTAGATTGATTAGGTGGTCTATCATCTTTTTGTGACAATTTTGTTTTGCTCTATATCATTGTCACGTTGTGTTTGATTGGAGGATTATCTTCCAATTTGCTTCAAAGTTATTTACTTTTTTTTTAAGAGCAATCTAGTCACCCAATCAACATTTTACTACCTCCCTCCTAAGCAGATGATTGATGTGCATATGTGCATGTGGGGGTAGGGGTCATGTAGGTCGGTTAGTTCAAATGTATTGGAGTTGCCAGCTAGTGAGGATGATCACACCCTCGATATTGTATAGTACCCATATGTAGGGATGGACTGATAAGTATGTGAAAACATATTATTTAGTTATGTCAAGCCACCAAATGTTAGAGGTAATATTGTCATTATGTTTTGATTAATCTAGTTGCATTTCTTTTGTCTTATTTAATGCATATGCAGTTTATTGTAATATTTTGTTTAAATTGTCTTATTATTGTTGTCTACTATTTTGCATATGTTTCCTTGTATGTTGTGGAGGTACCTCTCCAAAAATATGAGGAGATAGCATAGGTTGATGAGTTACCTCATCTATAGAGACTGAACCTACGATGTAGGCTAGATTGTAGATTTTGTCAGGAGTTGAAGGATAATATATGTGCATTGATGGATCACCATGGAGTGGTCCTTGTGCAAGCTAGGGATATCATGCAACACCCTAAGTTTGTGTTGATATGGGTGACCCTTCCTTGCAATATGGCATTATTGATGTGTCATGTTGTCAATTACTTCAACCTACTCAAATGTTGAGGGATTTCCATCACCGTTGGTCTTCTTCTTCAAATTCATCTACTTTAGATTCATTTACCAAGGACGATGATCCTCCACCTCCTCCTCCTCCACAAGCATACCGACCCACCATCTCTTCTTATTCCTCCACCACCATCTCCTCCTCTAGTAGCTAACTGACCACCATCTCCTCTAGAAATCAACCAACCAAATGCTACACCCATTGCACTCTCTATTGATGCTATAGACACTATGAGCGTACGAGTGATATAGTTTCTGGTGGAGAGATATATCAAATTCTACATTCTACATTATTGTCTGGTAGAAGTGCCTATGCCTTTGGATTCAATGATGGATTCTACATTATTATCTTTTTGGTGTCTACCTGCATTGCCTCTTCATAACATTCTGGTTCACCAGAATCAGTCAACAATAAATAATATAATGAAGGAAAGTATCGTTCAATGGGTATACTTAACCTGGTAGATCTTCTAACAA
>SNQJ01S0160976.1:10740-22974 GCA_010110895.2 Picea sitchensis | reverse complement strand
AAACTTGGGGGGTTTCCATGGTCGACCAGGCAGAGAAATCCACCCAAGTGCAAGTGTAGGAAACTTGGGGTCTCTATGCTCGACCGCGGTGGGAAACACCCAAAAGGGAAAGCACAGGAAACTTGGGGTTTCCATGCTCGACCATCGAGGAAATCGTCTAAGTGTGGGAAACACGGGGTTTCCATGTCCGTCCATGAGGGAAATTGTCTAAGTGTGGTGGGAAGCATCGAGTTTCCATGTACGAACATGATGGAAAACCTCTGTAATTTCAATGAAATTAGGGGTTTCCGTGTACGACCACAATGGAAAACCTCTATAGTTGCGATGAAATTCAGGGTTTCCGTGTATGCCCGCGATGGAAAAATTATGTAGCTGTGACGAAATTTAGGGTTTCCAAGTGGGCCGAGAGAGAAACCGCCCATGCATGGGGGGGTTTCCATGTCCAACCGTGACGAAAGCCGACCAAGAAAAAGCATGATAAACCTGGTGGTTTCCATGTCCAATCGCGATGACAACTGCCCAAAAGTGCAAGCATGGGAAACCTGGGGTTTCCATGTCCGACCATGACGGAAGCCGCGCAAAAGCGCAAGCGTGGGAAACATGGGGTTTCCATGTTTGACTGTGATGAAAGAAACCCAAGCATAAGTGTTGGAAACCTGGGGCTTCCATGCCTGGCCGCCCCCCCAAGCTAAGTGCGAGAAACTCGGGGCTTCCATTTTCGGTGATGATAGGAACTGTGCAAGTGTGGGAAATTTGGGGTTTTCAGGCCCAGACACGAGAGAAGTGGTGCGAGTGCGAAAAATTAAGATTTTCTGTGTTTTTTTGTGATGGAAACCACACAAGTGTGGGAAAATTCAGGGTTCCCATGTCGGTCAAGAAATAATAATCGTGCATGTGCAGGAAAATCTGAGGTTTCTGAGTCGTTCAAGAAACTAACCGTTCAAGAGTGGGAAATCCGGGGTTTCCATGTCCAGCCGCAAAATAAATCGTGAAAGTGACAGAAAAATCAAGGTTTTCAAGTCAATCGAGAAAGAAAATGTGCAAGTACAGGAAAGTCAGGGTTTCGATGTCTGGTTGCGACGAAAACTGTGCAAGTGCGGGGAAATTCGGTGTTTCCATGCCCTGTCACAATGAAAACGGTGCAAGTGTGGGGAAATTTCGGGTCTTCATGTCCAACCGCTATGGAAACCATGCAAGTGCAGGGAAATTCATGGTTTTCGGGTCATTTCATGACGAAAACCATGAAAGTGCGAGAAATCAGGGGTTTCCATGTCTTGACGTGATGGGACTCATCTAAGTGTAGGAAATTTGGGGTTTCCATGTCCTGCCACAACATAAACCATCCAAGTGTGGGGGAATTTGAGGTGTCTGTGTCCAGCCACAATGGATACCGTCCAAGTGTGGGGGAATTTGGGGTTTTCATGTCCAACCACGAGATGGAAACCATGCAAGTGTGGGAAACCCCTAGCAGTACATCACTGCCTTAACTTGTCCACAGGGGCGTGACCAACGTGCCCATACTACAATCGGATTATGCCTCTTCACTTATGGACCATCAATAACTGTTCCTTGAGCTACAATTTGTTAGATATGCAACTGATTTCTCTAACAATAGGCACACGTCCAACCGTGGCCTTAAAGCATCCTGGTTTTGTTTTAAGACCTGGCCAATACTCATCAATACCTAGCCATCCACAACAATGCAAGGAAAAATAACATCCAACAAGTATAAAGAGACCACAACACACCGTTATGGGCGGATTCCTTAAGATTATTAATAAGAAGAGTGTTTCCAAAGATACAACAAGAGGGTGGGTGCAGCCTTCTCCCTGCGACTCTTTTATAGAAATAAAAATAAGTCATGGCACCTCTCCTTACTGCAAAAAATACTTGCACAATCCAACCCCCGATGCATCCATGGATCTTCCTCCTGCAACGCCTCTTCCTCGCTTACCGCAACCTCAGTCTAGCTCTGCAGTGCGTCAGACACTTGCCAAGATGTCTAATTCCTTTGTGCATACAACATCCACGTAGTTCACTGTTCCCCCAAACCTAGACTTTGCAGCTTATAAATCCTTGTCCACCCTTGTCAGGCACTCATCAATTGAACTCTTATTGGATGACTTCGCATGATGGAGGTTTCCTCCTTATATATTGGAAAAGGTTCCTTGAAATCCACTCCATGTCCAATGTGGACCTAACGTGCAATCCACCCAATCATACGTCTAGTCTTTCATGTGCCCACAGTTTTCCGAGGATCCAACTCGACTTGGCGCTCCCAAGTCGCCCGAAACCACGACATTTTTTTCTTGGTGGCTTGGCCCGCCCAAGTCGTACTCCATCTGAACTACGCCTCACTAAGGGCACACCGATACTCTGCCCTAAGACAATCGTGCCAGGTTACACTAAACATGCATTGTTTACGCTTACAAAATTACACGGTTCTATAATTAGTCATTTAAGCCATTAAGAACATGCAATCATCCATACATGAGAAAGAGACACAAGTGTGGTTGGGCAAGATGAATTGTGCCTGACACCCGTAGATCAAAATGTACAGAATGTTACAATGAGAGATGGTCACAAGAGGGGAGCCATAGATCCATACAAATACATATAGAATTCGGCCAAGTCACTTCGATGACTTTTTCCTCACTTCACCGTCTCATAGGACCCCCATGCCACAACTTGAGTCTTCCTTTCACGTCTGTCACAAGTCTCCTTTCCGTCATGTGCACTGCCAACTCGTCCAACGACTCAACTTCGAGACTCGTCGTGTGCTCTCCACTGAGATGCCCAACCGAGACACTTAGTCGAATCTATCTTCACTCTTCTCTGCCTGAGTTGTTCTTCCTTGAATCATCCCAACTCATGCCTTACTTAGATGTGCTCACTCCATCCCATGGATCGCCGCACCATTTGGCATGAGAGTCGGGTCAACTCACCAACTCATTGCATGGGTCCTCCTAAGTCATGACTTGTCCACCAACTCACCCATCGGTTGGGTCGTCGCGCCCCAACTCATCTACTCACACCTTGAATTGCCTTTCCTCTTCGTGCCTTTCCTTGCCTTATGACATGCCCTGCATTTCCTTGCCTCTTTGCGCCTTGCCTTGCCTTGAGTCATTCCCTACCTTGCCTTGCCTTGCATCCCAATGCCTTTCCTTACCTTTCCTTTCCCAGACCATCTTAAAAAAGTTAAGTTCTGACCATCTTTACACCTTATCTAATGGTCAACTCATCTTCTTTCCTAACACTAACTTGCCTTTCCTTTTTCCATGCCATGCCTTGCCTCCTGGTGCCTTGCCTTACCTTTTTCCATGCCCTGCCTTGGATCTAGCTTGTCTTTTTTCCTAGTGCTCCCTTGTGTGGTCGTTTTCGTTATGGCTCTTCGTGAGTTTGGGCTCCCATATTTCCAACTTGCCTTGCGTTTTGTTTGGGCGCCCCTCTTACCAACTCTCCTTGCGTTGCGTTCGGGCGCCCATCTTACCAACTTTCCTTGCATTATGTTTGGGCACCCATCTTGCCAACTCGCCTTGCGTTGCGTTCGAGTGCCCATCTTGTTACGACTCTTCGTGTGTTTGGGCACCCATATTTCCAACTTGCCTTGCCTTGTGTTTTGGCAACCCTCTTGCCAAGTTGCTTTGCCTTGCCCTTGGTCACCCAACCTTGGCTAGGCCATATTAAAAAATCTACCTCCAAGCCAAAATTCATTCTTATCCATTCTCCAACTTGTCTTTTTTCCTAGTGCTCCCTTGTGTGGTCATTTTCGTTACGACTCTCCATGCATTTGGGCGCCCATATTGACAAATCACCTTGCCTTGCATTTGGGTGCCCATATTGACAACATGCCTTGTGTTGCATTCGGGCACCCATCTCGCCAACTTTCCTTGCATTGTGTTTGGGTGCCCATCTTGCCAACTCACCTTGCGTTGTGTTCAAGCGCCCATCTTGTTACGACTCTTAGTGCATTTAGGCGCCCATATTGCCAACTTTCCTTGCATTTCATTTGGATGCCCCTCTTTCCAAGTCACCTTGCCTTTCCCTTGGTCACCCAACCTTTGCTAAGTCGTATTAAAAAATCTACCTCCAAGACAAAAAATTTTCTTATTCGTCCTCCAACTCATCTTTTTTCCTATTGCTCCCTTGTATGGTCATTTTCGTTACGACTTTTCGTGCGTTTGGGTGCCCATATTGCAAACTTTCCTTGCATTACATTTGGGCACCCCTCTTGCCAAGTCACCTTGCCTTACCCTTGGTCTCCCAACCTTGGCTAGTCCATATTAAAAAATCTACCTCCAAGCCAAAATTGGTTCTTATCCATCCTCCATCTCATCTTTTTTCCTAGTGCTCCCTTGTGTGGTTGTTTTCGTTATGGATATTTGTGCGTTTGGGTGCCCATCTTGCCAAATAGCCTTGTGTTGCATTCAATCACCCATCTTTAAAAATCACCTTGCATTGTGTTTGGGAACCCATATTGCCAACTCGCCTTGTGTTGCGTTCGGGCACCCATCTTGCCAACTCGCTTTGCATTGAGTTCGGGTGCCCATCTTTCCAACTTGCCTTGCATTGCGTTTGGGTGCCCATCTTGCCAACTCATCTTGCATTTCATTCGGGAGACCATCTTGTTATGGCTCTTCGTGCATTTGGGTGCCCATCTTGCCAAATTTCCTTGCATTGCATTTGGGCACCCCTCTTGCCAAGTCACCTTGCCTTTCCCTTGGTTTCCCAACCTTGGCTAAGCTGTATTAAAAAATCTACCTCCAAGCCAAAATTGTTTCTTATCCATCCTCCAGCTTGTCTTTTTGCCTAGTGCTCCCTTGTATGGTCATTTTCATTGCGGCTCTTCATGCGTTTGGGTGCCCATCTTGCCAACTTACATTGTGTTAAATTTGGGTGCCCCTCTTGCCAAGTCACCTTGCCTTTCCCTTGGTCACCCAAACTTGGCTAGGCCGTATTAAAAAATCTACCCCCAGGCTAAAATTGGTTCTTATCTGTCCTCCAACTCGTCTTTTTTCCTAGTGCTCCCTTGTGTGGTCATTTTTGTTATGGCTCTTCATGCGTTTGGATGCCCATCTTTCCAACTCACCTTGCATTGCATTCGGGCACCCATCTTGCCAACTTTCCATGCATTGCGTTTGGGGGCCCATCTTGCCAAATCCCCTTGTGTTTCATTCGGGCACCCATCTTGTTACGACTCTTCGTGCATTTGGGCGCCCATCTTGCCAACTTGCCTTGTGTTGTGTTTGGGTGACCCTCTTTCCAAGTCGCCTTGCCTTGCCCTTGGTCACCCAACTTTGGCTAAGTCATATTAAAAAATCTACCTCCAAGCCAAAATTGTTTCTTATCCATCCTCCAACTCGTCTTATTGCCTAGTGCTCCTTTGTATGGTCATTTTCGTTACGACTCTTCGTGCATTTGGGCGCCCATCTTGCCAACTTGGCTTGCATTGCGTTTGGGCTCCCCTCTTGCCAAGTCAGCTTGTCTTGCCCTTGGTCACCCAACCTTGGCTAGGCCATATTAAAAAATCTACGTCCAAGCCAAAATTGGTTCTTATCCATCCTTCATCTTGTCTTTTTTCCTAGTGCTACCTTGTGTGGTCGTTTTCGTTACGACTCTTTGTGCGTTTGGGCACCCATCTTGCCAAATTGCCTTGCGTTGCATTCAGGCACCCATATTTTCAACTCTCTTTGTGTTTCATTTGGGTGCCAATCTTGCCAACTCACCTTGCGTTTCATTTGGGCACCAATCTTGCCAACTCGCCTTGCGTTGTGTTCAGGCGCCCATCTTGCCAACTCACCTTGCATTGTGTCTGGGAGCCCATCTTTCCATCTCTTCTCTCATTGCGTTTGGGTGCCCTACCTCATTTTCATGAATCCTCATGTGGGAGGCCATCTTTCCAAGTCGCCTTGCCTTTGCATGCCCAACTTTCCAACTCGCCTTGCCTTTGCATGCCCATATTGCCATCTCTCCCTTCCTTGCCTTCTCGAAACCCCAATTTTTTTCCCACATGAGTTTTGTTGCTGGATCTTCGATTTTGTTGGTTGGGTGTTCCTCTCAATAACCGGGCTTGCCTTTGGGCACCCCTCTTGCAAAATTTCCTTGCATTTCCTCTGGAAACCGCAATTTTTCCTTGCATTTGGGAAACCCCACATTTTTTTTCCCACCACACCTGTTCTGCTGGCTCTTTCGGTTTTGTTTGTTGGGCGCTCCTTTTGCCAACATGGCTTGAATTTGGTCTCTCCTCTTGCCAACTTGGCTTGCCTTTGGGCTACCCTCTTATGAAATTGCCTTGCATTGCCTCTGGAAACCCCAAGTTTTCCTTGCATTCGGGAAACACCAAGTTGTTTCCCCACCGCACCTATGTCACTAGCTCTTTTGGTTTTGTTGGTTGGGTGTTCCTCTTGCCATTTTGAATTGCCTTTGGGTGCCCCCCTTGGAAAATTTCCTTGCATTGCCTCTAGAAACCCAAGTTTTCCTTTTGTTTGAGAAACCCCAAGTTTTTTTTCCCACCGCACCTGTTTTGTTGTCTCTTTCGATTTTGTTGGTTTGGTGCTCCTCTTTCCATTTCAACGTGCCTTTCGAAACTTGTCTTGCGTTTCCTCTGTAAACCCCAAGTTTTCCTTGCGTTCGAGAAACCCCAAGTATTTTTTACCCACCATACCTATGACACTGGCTCTTTCAATTTTGTTGGTTGGGCTCTCCTCTTGCGAACTTGCCTTGCGTTGCCTCTGGAAACCCCAAATTTGCCTTGCGTTCAAGAAACCCCAAGTTTTTATTCCCATCACACTTGTGTCATTGGACCTTTCGGTTTTGTTGGTTGGTCGCTCCTCTTGACAACTTGGCTTGCCTTTGGGTGCCCCTCTTGCCAACTTGCCTTTCATTTCCTCTGGAAACCCCAAGTTTTCCTTGCATTTGGGAAAGCCCAAGTTTTTTCCCCACGACACCTGTGTCACTGGATCTTTCAGTTTTGTTGGTTGGGTGCTCCTCTTGCCATTTTGGCTATCCTTTGGGTTCCCCCCTTAGAAACCTGCCTTGCGTTGCCTCTGGAAACCCCAAGTTTTCCTTGCATTCGGGAAACCCCAATTTTTTTTTCCGACCGCACCTGTTCCACTGGCTCTTTCGGTTTTGTTTGTTGGGTGCACCTCTTGCCAACATGGCTTGCCTTTGGGCACTCCTCTTTCAAACATGACTTGCCTTTGGGTGCTCCTCTTGCCAATACAGCTTGTGTTTGGTCGTTCCTCTTGATAACTTGCCTTGCGTTGTCTCTGGAAACCCCAAGTTTGCCTTGCGTTCGGGAAACCCCAAGTTGTTTTTCCCACCACACCTATGTCGCTGGATCTTTCATTTTTGTTGGTTGGTCACTCCTCTTACCAACTTGGCTTGCCTTTGGGTGCTCCTCTTGTGAAATTGCCTTGTATTGCCTTTGGAAACCCCAACTTTTCCTTTCATTCGGGAACCCCAAGTTTTTTCCCCACCACACTTGTGTCCCTGGCTTTTTTGGTTTTGTTGGTTGGGAGATCCTCTTGCCATTTTGGCTTGCCTTTGGGTGCCCCCCTTGGAAACTTGCCTTGCATTTCCTCTGGAAACCCCAAGTTTGCCTTGCATTCCTGTTGGCACAAAAGGGCAGAACCAAGGTTTAACGCTCAAGAGCGCACCAACAAAACCCTAACTATCAACCCTTTCAGCAACACCTGTGAAGCAAATGAAGTCTCACCCCCCGATGTAGAGGCATGGGTGGTTGCAAGACTCAGGTGTTTGCAACCTTAGCTGGGACATAGATCTATGATTATACTACTTACAACACACATAGCATCAGTCAACCGTTAATATCCAACCCTTATTCTACTTCATAGATATCACAGAGCATCACAATATTCACTTAGATCTACAGTATCTCATCACTTAGCAACAATAATAAATCAGGTCCTGCAAATCATCACTAAGCACTTGCACATACATAAGAATAATCATATATATCTAAGAAGCACAAAGCATAAGTGAATATATCAAAAGCACATAACATACGAAGAGATAAACACAATGAATCAAAGCACAGAGCATTACACACAGATTTACATGGTTCACCCCCACCCTGGGGCTACGTCCACCAACTCTTCTTCTTTATTAGTATCTTCAATCGTCAGTTACAACACATAGCACAAAAACCATTCTTTGCAAAGGACAAAAGATCTGCACAGCTCGCTAGATCCTTCTTCCTTACACTTCAACACAAATCGTCTTACAACAACTTGCACTTATCCTCACAAGCTTCTCATGATCATGCATAGAGCATTTACAATCCACTTTCGATCACACAGATCTAACTATTAGCACTAAGCCATTTTCCATACATCACATAGTTGCACTTCTACTTCTATCTAGCCTAAGCATCTATTTATACATTACAAAAGTGGGCCTAAGCGTGGGTAAACCCACAGGCTGACATCCCTTTCTCATTACATTAACCCAAAAACCCTAATAGGGGCCCAAAAGTGGACCAAGATTCTTTGCTTGGAGGTCCTTCTTTGTCTACTATCGCAGTTCCAAAATAGGTCAAAATGACCCAGGTTATCCCAAAACTTGGTCAAGGGCCAACAGGCCCCCAACACTCACCTGTGACTCGTCTCGAGTCACTCTGGTCTACACAATTTTGCTTCAAAGGCCTCGAGCTTGGCTCGAGATGCTTCGATATGCTGCTTTGATGTGGCCTCCTACTGGGTGAATTCCAGGATCACTGTGTCATTTACTGGTCCTTCCAGGCATTGTTCGACAATGATGATGACTTGCTTAAGTTCTTCTCCCTA
Organism: Picea sitchensis; assembly: GCA_010110895.2. Taxonomy (NCBI): domain Eukaryota; kingdom Viridiplantae; phylum Streptophyta; class Pinopsida; order Pinales; family Pinaceae; genus Picea; species Picea sitchensis. The sequence continues at coordinate 14,167 of SNQJ01S0160976.1, read as the reverse complement.
GATTTCGATCTCAACAAATAATATGCATGTCTTGTCTTGCACCGGTTGGATGCGTTGAGTGACTTCCATCACTTTGCTCTGGATCATGTGTATCTTCTATTGAGTTGTGTGTTGTTCACGAGATCATTTTATTCTATCCACTATAGACAGAGCCTTCAGCTGTGCCTGTAATGTATCCACATGCTTATTTTCTTCCTGGAGCTCCGACTCCAGCGCCTGTAACTCCAGATTCTCTTTAAGGTTCTCGTAGATTTGGGTACTCTGGTTACTAAGCTGCTTGCACTCTGAGGCAAGAGCTTTTGATCAGTCAACTGTGCTCCGAGAAGTTGCTTCTCGCTGGTCTCTTATCTCCTGGGAGGTCTCGGGCACATAGCGAAGTTCTAGATCAGCAATGCGTTGCTGCAGCTTGGAGGTCTCGCACATAGCGGTTCTAGATCAGTACGCTGTCAGCAGTCGTGATAACGCCTTCAAGTCGGGCCACTGTGGGAACTCCTCTCTTCAAATTCGGTATTGATAACGGTCACGCAGCGCAGTGCTCTCACGCATCAGTTCCTTTACTTCAAGATGCTCATGGTGAAACCATTCCTTTGTCAGAAGCTCTTCTTTCTCTTTATCCCATTGTACTTGAAGAGCAAGTTTTTCTCATTCGACAACACTGCACTATCATAAGTAATTCCCAAATTCACAGGTGAGAGCCCTCGGTGGTTCGTGGTCAGGTTCTTGAGCTTGTTGAAGACGAAGCCAATATGTCAGCAATCTGGTGAAGTCATGTTGGTTCATCTCCTGGTTCTACTATCCATGTTGTAATAGGTGTGGTGTGGTGTGGCTAAAATGGAGTGCCTGCTGAACTCCTTAGAGTTCGATCTCTATACAGTTATACATATACTCTTGCTTCACTTCCTTCTTCTCTAATACCTCCTTTGAAGCATTGTTCACAGTTGCAATGATGAAACCAAAGTCATCCAATGTGAGGGAAGTTCACATCTTGGTCACAAGGGTCCTAGAATTCTTTTAGGAGGATGATGAGTCTTCTTCGTCCCTAAGTGATGGTACTTTGCCTTTCTGTTGTTCAATTTCTATGCCTTCTATTTATTTTCCATCACCTCCTTCAGTCTGGTGTGATAGAGGTAGTCCTTACAGATGCACTGTCTACTTCGTGAACCTCTTCAGGCTTCTTTGTTTTTCTTGGTCTCGGTGTGTCCAGTATAGTCTCTAGGCTATCAACAATGGACAACTCTGCGGTGTTCGCTAGAATGAGAAGGTCCGCTGACCAATCCTTGGTGATCTCTTTGAGTTATTCTTTAGTCAACTTGTAATAAGACTGCAACTATTTCTTATGTTCATCAACTTTCACTATTATATACATGAAGTGGTGATCCGCACTGAACTTCATTAAGGGTCTGAATCTGTGGAGTGTATTTGGGGTAATGCGAGGCGTAGCCTGGATGGTGGTCTTCAACTGGTTGTAGTATATGTGGAATACAACATTCAATTTCCATTGCTTTTTCATATCGGTTGAGTACCACAGGGTACTGAACCTCACAACCAAAGGTTCAAATGGCTTGGTCTCTGGGAAAGTGGCACCCTCCGACATCTCCCATGTTATGAAGGTGATCAGTATGAGAAGCCAACTGAAATGGAACTCATACCCTTGTTATTTCACTTCCCTGCAATCCAGTTCAAGTTGATTCACCAAGTACTTTTCCCAATTCATTTGAAGTCCTTCTGCGCACTTTCCTGTGAGATCGACTACGAATCCAATTGCTTGGGTGGGCCCGGTTCTTGCGGACTAGCTTTCCTGTGATCAGATGACAAGAAAGGCACACTGTGCCACTCTGAATAGAGGATACCTTGTAGCCTCGCATTCCCTTCTTGACATCGCCATAGGTTTATTTGATCTTCGCTGCTAGTGCTCTGTCGGTGGTCTTTCCAGGATAGAACTCATGTGGATCAGGTCCTTGCATGATGAGTCCTGTGATACGATTAATTAAGGTGGGATCCACCATGACATGATGGTTCAACCACAAGTAGCCTCTGTGATAGCAAGCCAGAATTATCTTTATGCACACATTCACCTCCCGGTGTTTGACAAAGTGCGGGATCTTCATGACATTCAACAATGTTGACTGCGCGAGGTACCGGGTCCAAGACTATGGGACGATATTTGAGTTCTTTCCCTTCGTCTTTGTTAGATACTTGTGTGGAATGAGCATACGGTAGACTTTCATATAGCTGAGGTTGAAGTCACTAAACTTCAACGTTGCGAGCTTGTCCTGATCGGCACAAACTACGTGCACCCCTTTTGGCAGGTATGCAGTAACCATAGCATACTCAAATTCTTGAGGCACACCGTCACGATTGATTTCACCACGCAGAGGGGGTAGGTAAGCAGGTAAAATGATTGGAATTAGTTTAGCGTTCACCAAATCGTCTCTATGTTTAGTACTCTTCTCATTGACCCGTCGAGACGATCCTACTCAGGCAGTGGACGAAGAAGATGCTACTCCTCTTGTCGATGATTCTTGGATTCCAGTGGACATTCCTCTTTCCGACATGACTCTCTCAATCATTAAATCAAGGAGGAATTATGTGATAGACTCTTCGACTGTGGTGATTTCGTCGGACATACGTGCACGAAATAAATAATAGGGGTCACAATGATCTTGGACACTGCACGAGAATGAATAACAAGGACATGATGATCACTGTAGACACTTGCTAGTCTGCGAGCTTCAATTTCTCAGTTGGCAGAAGTGTTCTTCGGGCATGGCTTGATGAGATAAATAGGTAATCTTAGCAATGGTTTGCTTGCAACAAGTATGGGGCCTTTGTTAACTCTTTTCTATCCATTCTGGCATTTTGCAACGGTCTGGTTGTGATCCTTTAATTATTTTCTGTCCATTTGGGGTGGAAGTCGAACGGGTATATCGGCTTCCAATGGCTATATTGCTTCGCTATGACGAAGTGACCCATGTCGTTGTTCTGATATCTCGACGAAGCTCAAATTATATGAAGTTTCTTTCTGCGATGTTCCATATGGAATCTCCTGCAATTTCTCCCTCTTCTTATTTAACTTTCTATCTTTCTTTCCAATGATCTTCGTCTCAGTAGTTCTTTTACCATTCTGATTCCTATTTTCCTTGGATATAGTCACTTCGCGCTATTGAGGTTCTTTCTTAGGGTTCAGGTATAACATATATTCTTTATTTGAGATAGAAAATTTAGTCTTCTATGAGTCCTCTGGCATTCTGATAACTTCGATGTATGGGTTCCTAGTGTGATATGGCTTCGATCTGTTCTCCTGTTCTTCAATCAACTGTGCGATCCTTCTGGTCATGCAGTGTTTTAACTCTTGTCTCTGTTGTTCTAATTTTTTTTCGTCTTCCTTCTTTCTGGATTTTTGAGTCTCAATTTTAACACTTCTAAT
>SNQJ01S0160976.1:0-10690 GCA_010110895.2 Picea sitchensis | reverse complement strand
TGCTAGCAGCGGGGCCATGCTTGTATGGTACTAAGGTAAACCCGTCGGGGTACTGAACATGCTTGCTGGCAGCGAGGCTATGCCGGGTAAAGGGAGTTGAAAAACATAAAGTGGCACACCTAAAACTGAAAAAAAACCCTTGGGTCTCATTCTGAAGAAATCATTGTCAAATCAAGGCTAGGAGATGACCTTTATATCTCTTGAATGATGTTCTTAAGAACCTTCAAGTATCCACTATATAGTTCTATCTTTAAAATAAAAATGTTTGCATGAGAAGTGGGACCCTCAGTATATGTAATTCACCTTACCTAAACAAGAAGATATTCATCTCTAAAAACTTGGATAAGAAGCGAGTTAATCATCTTGGGATGTATTCCTTTATGTGTTCCTCTCTTCAAATGATATCTAAACTATGCTTATATCACTTTTGTTTTAAAGGTAATCCAGCCAAGGGGGCCTATTAGTCAAAGTCATTATGAAAACTCTTGGCCACTATCCTATAATCATATTAGAGTCACATCCAACCCTTTATCCTAACTTTGATTGAAAACAAATTGGATAAGACTTAACTTTAGGGAATGCTTCATTGAGTGAGGAGTATCATCAATTGTGAAATTTTGAAAATCATTGTTGCAGAGGACATGCAATGAATTAAGAATGGGGGAATGTTGAGTCTCAGTTTTGACACTTCTAATGCCCTATATTACCCTCTATTTGAGCCTATTTTACCTATGGCATGTGTATCTAATTGACTGTTTCCTCCATAAATACACTTGATGACCTCGTTCATGTGCATAAGAGGTAACTTATGATTAAAACATGTTTTGTTTAATTTTCTTGAGTTAATTCGATTAAAATGGTTGATTTTGTATGATCCTAATCACTTTGAATCTTAAGCAACATGATCCGGTACCCATTCTTTTCCGGTACCAAGGCTCCACCTATTCCGGTACTAGCCTGTGCTAATCCGGTACTAGACATAATTCAGAATTTTTGAATGTTTCTAGAAGAAATTTGGGCACATGGGTTATGTCTAGAATGATGTTTTCATAAGGAAAGTTGAGTCAGAATTCACCCATCTCGCACGTGTGGACCTCCAGCTCAGGGGGAATGATTATGCCAAAATTAGCAAAAAAACTCAAACGACCAACTTGCGCCTCGATTTTCGTGCACATGGTATCACATATAGAAATTATAATACATGGGTTTTGTCCAGAATATGAAAAATTGAGTAAAACGAGGGCTTCTTTTCAAAATTAGAATTGGTTTGAGATATATGGGTGGGGGACTAACTCGAATCTGCCCAAATTGTTAAAAAACAGATTTTTGGGATTTATCCTAAAATTGTAAATTTTTTTTTCTTAGCTTGGGTATTCGGTTTCATCCATTCCTCCATGGATTTTATGTATAAATAATACCTCATAGGTCTAAGTAGAGAGGAATTATTATGCTATAAGATTGGTTCTTGAAGAAGGAGGAATTGTTATGTTGTAGGGGTGATTCTTGAAGACTGTGGATTGCACCTCTGTTTTCTGAAGTAATGATGTAATTACAGTTCATGGATTCTGTGTGTATTCAAAACCTCTCTTATATAAGTTCCTCTTAAGGTCTTCCTTGTTGGTACGAAAAGGGCCCACCAACCCAATCAAGGTAAGCCTCTTTGTATCTAGTTGTAAATATAATTCTAGTTTTCTATGTGTGTGTGTGTGAACATAGTAATTCTGTACTTAATCATAGCATTTAAAATTCATCCCTGTTATATTTCAGTGATACCTTTGATGACATACAATATATATGTGTGATGAATTTGATTAAGTAAGAGTTTTATGTACAGTAGGAGTGCAATGATTCATGATTGATTAACTGTTATTTTTGTGTGTGATCATTTATTTATGAATTGTGTCCTTTTAATCTCAGCTTTTATCTTGCAAAGTGTGGCAATACATGAACATTTTGAGATTCCATCCTTCGCATTACATGAGCCAACAAATGGAGCATCTCATTTAAAACCTCTATTTCCTGTGTAGAAATAAAGTAACTTTTCATAATTGTCGGGTTCCATTGAATTTCCTTTTCTGATTTGAAAAGTGTGCAGAACTAGATATCTTGCAAGTTGATGTTGAAGTGAGTGATTACAGGAGTAAGATAAGAATCCATATTTCACCTTCATGAGATAGTAAATGGACAATCTTGTTTCCCGTAAGAGAGGCTTTGGAGTGCATGTTAGCTAGAGTCTTTTCTTTGAATTTTGTTCTTTAATTTTTGCACAGTGTGTAAAACATAGATTAAGGATTGCAAAACAGAGTGTGTGTTTTGAAGGGTTATTAATTMTTTCTATACTCATCAGACATAGGGAACTATCTATTATCGGMACATATAGTACATCAACTCYACTGATTACGAATCCCGGTTGATAATTTATGTTTGGTAATATATTATGCAAATAATTGCACCAACATTTTGGCGTTGTTGYCGGGGAGTTGTAAAYGGTAATAGGTAGTACGTGAATTRGATTGCTTTAATGGTTTTGGATTAATTTTATGGATGAACTAAGGGCATAGAGAATATGGTAAGACATGCGGGAAGAGCCCACACATCCACTTTGGTGGGGTTGCTCCAAATTTAGGTTGTCCTCTCTTCTTTTGATGCAAGTGTGTTTTTATTTATGCAAATTTAGTTTTATTTATGATGAGATAACTTGTGCGAACCGATAACTTGGTGAAAACAGGGTCGCAATAATGCAAGGAGTTCAAGCTTGGTGTGTTTTGTTTTTGCAAATAGTTTTAAAATTTAAATCTTTAATGATAAATCATGTTTGGGGTGCTGTAAGAACCCCCCGAGTACTAATTTGTGTTGCGAGACATGGATCATCAACCAGCTAGAGTAATTCAAGGATGATCAAGAGCTTGAGGAATGTTCCTCCATGAAATTTCTCGCATTATAGAAGAAACTGGGATATCCTCCTCTCAATAAGAACATATCTTCACAGTAGTCAAGAATCTAGTTGTCTCTCCACAAGAAGATTTGGAAGTTTCATCAGATTCCTCTTGTCAATTTGTTGAGGAGAATAAAGAATCATGGAGAGAATTCAATGGAGAGAAATCAATGGAACCTGAGATTGAGGAGTCCTTAGAATGTCTCTAAGTAGATCTTTTATGTACTCCAAAGACCAATCATATTGAAGAGGATAATCTGCATAGCATGGTAGAGGAGGACATTTAGTGTGACCTAAACAAAGAAGAGAATCAAGAATATAGTGATCCTATTGAAATATGGTTTCAATTAGTTATTAGGTCACACCACTCTTTTATTTATTGCTTGATCTCATCATCAAAGAAACTGGTCCTTCATACTTCGGTATGCATTAAAATTTATCTTTTAAACCTGAGTATGAATATATTTCTAACCTTGTTACGCACCTGGCTTCACTGGAAGTATTCCTATACTTGAAGGACATTTTATTTTGTTCAAATAGAGTAGGATAGGTAAATAAATAAATAAATGTTGCACATAAGTACAATGCAACCTATCTTTCATACTTTTCATAAATGGGAATGCCAAAAGTTAACAAAGAAATCAATTTAGGATCTTTCATTCCTATAATAGATTTTTTTTTAAAAGTTATGATGATTTTGTTTGGAATCTTATGAGAAGGGAATCTCTTCATCTTCCGAATGCACACATAATACTAAAAGGGTTTCAAAAGTGGAGAAGGCTTCCTTTTCAATGGAAGATAACACTTAAGGGAGTGCTTCATGACCTATTTCTTCAAAAAATTTCTTTTTCCTTAAAGTTGTTAAAAATGATGCATTCATGCTTTATATTTACCTATATATTTTAAGATCGCTATTTCAAAAGGATGATCGATTAAGTGATCTTTTAATAGAAGTTGAAACTGAATGTTAAGTCCAAACTATTTTATTCATAGCTAATAATTCAACTTTTGACATTTCCCCTAAATTTTCTGTTTTGAAGCATGAATACAAATCCAATTTTAACTAGTTCTATTGGTTTGTTTTTAGCAGGTGTTCACAGCTCTCTGAGCAACCCTTTTTTAGCATCTCACATTGTTTGCATGAGGCCATGAAAAACCTTAGGCATGGGGGAGTGGTTGCTGAAACCTTCATATTATTTTGCAACTTTCGTCGACGAGGCCAAATCAACATGTTCAGTGATGGGATTTGATAATCATTTCCAGAATTTCGGTACTGCAAAGTTGCGTTCATCCGGTATTGCAAACAATGTTTGCCTTTGCGCTCATCCGGTACCAAAGGAGAAAGTCTGTGTTCATCCGGTATTGAACAACATTCCTGTGCTCATTCAGTACTGTGCTCATCCGGTACTGATGGTCACCTGTGTGCTCATATGGTACCAAAGGAGGAGGTCTGCGCTATTCTAGTACTGAACCACAACTCTGTGCTATTCTGGTACTAAAGCACAACCCTATGTCCATCCGGTACTCAGGTGATCCAGTACTAGTAATGAGGTGTTAGTAGTCCTTATCCTATACTCAAAGTTTTTGTTGCTCGATTTAAATGCTTCAAGTAATAGGATGTATAAACTCAACATTTTTCGTTTTACTAAAATAAATTAGACTAATTATGCAGTAAACATATGGTTACTCTCAATTATTGCACGCTCCCTACCATGAAATTTTGCAATCCCTCGTATACATATCCTCGTATATTATCACTGAATTCCTTGGTGAAGTGGTTATCGTCAAGAATGAGAAAAAATCATCCATCATGTCACTCTGTTTATGCCCCTTTCTCTATTCCGGTACTGTCCTATTCCGGTACTATCTATTACGGTCATGCAGAAACATGTTCTGATACCAATTACTTATCTGGTACTAATGCCAAAGTGATATGATATTTTTCTTGTGCTTAACATTGTTTTCACTTCAGGTAATTAGAGGTATGGGCTAATCTCTTCATGTTCTTTCTATCAAGGATCATTTAAGTCTTGTGTTGAATTGTTTTTACTCTCATGTACATCTTCCTCCTACATTTCTACACTCAACCCTAAATGAATCATCCTTGCTATCCTATAAGAAGATATTTTCACATTTAGCTCTATATGATAATGGGTGCACTTGTCTTATTACCTCATCATTTTGAAGAAGTGATTGCTAATTGAAATATCCATTGAAAAGTGATGACACCATTATGTATAATACTAACCTAGTTGATTCAACAAGTTCTTATCCAAGTTTATATTTACAAGTTTTTCTTGGGAGGTATTGATGAAAACCTCATGTCGTGGATCACCCTTGCAAAACCACAATCACTTTCATGAGAACCCTAATAGGATTAACTAGAGGGACCTCTTAGTCATTATCCGAGATGTTCCATTATACATTGAATAGTTGAGATTTAAGTTGAATGTGGATGATGTCACCCTTGGGATAATTGCAAACAATTAATTATGTGCCTAATAACTCTAAAACACTCTCGTACCACCTGCCTTCCTTATACTCTAAAACTGTCAATGAGCAGTATACATCATTCTAAATCTTTTGAGTAATATAATAAAAAGGAAGTATCAGGAATTACAAGTAAACCCATTGGGGTACTGAACAGGCCTGCTGGAAGCAGGTCCATGCTTGTATGGTACTAAGGTAAACCCGCCGGGGTACTGAACAAGCCTGTTGGCAGCGGGGCTATGCTTGGTAAAGGGATTTGAAAAACATAAAGTGGCACACCTAAAACTGAAAAAAAACCCTTGGGTCTCATTCTGAAGCAATCATTGTCAAATCAAGGCTAGGAGATGACCTTTATATCTCTCGAATGATGTTCTTAAGAACCTTCAAGTATCCACTATAGAGTTATATCTTTAAATTAAAAAGGTTTGCATGAGAAGTGGGACCCTCAGTATATGTAATTCACCTTACCTAAAAAAGAAGAGATTCATATCTAAAAAATTGGATAAGAAGTGAGTTAATCATCTTGGGATGTATTCCTTTATGTGTTCCTCTCTTCAAATGATATCTAAACTATGCTTATATCACTTTTGTTTTAAAGGTAATCTAGCCAGGGGGGCCTATTAGTCAAAGTCATTATGAAAACTCTTGGCCACTATCCTATAATCATATTAGAGTCACATCCAGCCCTTTATCCTAACTTTGATTGAAAACAGACTGGATAAGACTTAACTTCAGGGAATGCTTGATCGAGTGAGGAGTATCATCTATTGTGAAAATTTGAAGATCATTGTTGCATGGGGACATGTAATGACTTAAGAATGGGGGAATGTTGAGTCTCAGTTTTGACACTTATAATTCCCTATATTAACCTCTATCTAATCCTATTTTACCTATGGCATGTGTATCTAATTGACTGTTTCCTCCATAAATACACTTGATGACCTCGCTCATGTGCATAAGAGGTAACTTATGATTAAAGCATGTTTTATTTAATTTTATTGAGTTAATTCGATTAAAATGGTTGATTTTGTATGATAATAATCACTTTGAATACTAAGCAGTATGATACGGTACCCAGTTTATTCCGATACCAAGGTTCCACCTATTTCGGTACCAGCCTGTGCTAATCCGGTACTAGACATAATTCAAAAATTTTGAATATTTCTAGAAGAAATTTGGGCACATGGGTTATGTCCAGAACGATGCTTTCATGAGGAAAAGTGAGTTATAATTCACCCATCTCGCATGTGTGGACCTCCAACTAAGGGGGAATGATTCTGCCAAAATTATAAAAAAAATCAAACGACCAACTTGTGCCTCGATTTTCGTGCATATGGTATCAGATCTAGAAATTATAATACATGGGTTTTGTCTAAAATATGACAGATTGAGTAAGGTGTAGGCTGAGTTTCAAAATTAGAATTGGTTTGGGAGATATGGGTGGGGGACTAACTCGAATCTGCCCAAATTGTTAAAAAACACAGATTTTTGGGATTTATCCTAAAATTGTAAAAATTGTTTTCTTAGCTTGGGGATTCGGTTTCATCCATTCCTCCATGGATTTTCTGTATAAATAATACCTCATAGGTCTGATTAGAGAGGAAGTATTATGCTATAAGATTGGTTCTTGAAGAAGGAGGAATTGTTATGTTGTAGGGTTGATTCTTGAAGATTGTGGATTGTACCTTTGTTTTCTGAAGTAATGATATAATTACAGTTCATGGATTCTATGTGTGTATTCAAACCCTATCTTCTATAAGTTCCTCTTAAGGGATTCCTTGTTGGTACGGCAAGGTCCCACCAACCCAATCAAGGTAAGCCTCTTTGTATCAAGTTGTAAATATAATTCTAGTTTTCTGTGTGTGTGTGTGTGTGAACATAGTAATTTTGTACTTAATCATAGCATTTAAAATTCAGCCCTGTTATATTTCAATGATACCTTTGATGACATACAATATAGATGTGTGATGAATTTGATTAAGTAAGAGTTTTATGTACAGTAGGAGTGCAATGATTCATGATTGATTAACTGTTATTTTTGTGTGTGATCATTTATTTATGAATTGTGTCCTTTTAATCTCATCTTTTATCTTGCAAATTGTGGCAGTATAGGAACATTTTGAGAGTCCATCCTTCGCATTACATGAGCCAACAAATGGAGCATCTCATTTAAAACCTCTATTTCCTGTGTAGAAATAAAGTAACTTTTCATAATTGTCGGGTTCCATTGAATTTCCTTTTCTGATTTGAAAAGTGTGCAGAACTAGACAACTTGCAAGTTGATGTTGAAGTGAGTGATTACAAGAGTAAGATCAGAATCCGTCTTTCACCTTCATGAGCTAGTAAATGGACAATCTTGTTTCTTGTAAGAAAGCCTTTGGAGTGCATGTTAGCTAGAGTCTTTTCTTTGAATTTTGTTCTTTAATTTTTGCACAATGTGTAAAACATAGATTAAGGATTGCAAAACACAGTGTGTGTTTTGAAGTGTTATTAATTCTTGCTATACTCATCAGACATAGGAACCTATTTGTTATCGGCACATATAGTGCATCAAATCTACTGATTATGGATATCGGTTGATAATTTATGTTTGGTAATATATTATGCAAATAATTGCACCAAATGGCTTGATCTCTTTCAATCCAAGGATTTCCAAGTAACATAGTAAATGGGGTGTTGTCCTCAATGAATTTGATAATCTCAAAATCATCCTTTGTCGAAGTTCCATTGACATTCATGGATATCTGAGTGAGCCTTCCACATAGGTTTACCAATTTTCCTCTGAATAACCCTATTCTTTCTAGAGATGGAGTCATAGCAGGCCTCCCTATAGCTTCCCAAGTTTTTTCTGTCATAACATTTACCTGTGTTTCCTCATCCAAAACACAGACAATTTCGAAGTTCCTATTCTTACCTCGATGCATTATTTTTCTTTAAATATATCTGCTAATCTAACATGTCGGTGGTCATTCAAGGTGTCTTTCATCTGTAGTAACATCTTCTCTTATTCTTTCCAGGGTTCTGCTATTTCTGGATCTGCTTTAGGGTTTTCTTCATGCAGATTCATTTTTTCAATCTTAGCAATCATTCTAGGGAAATCTAATACTTCGTGATCTAGAGCTTTGAAAAAAATACAATCGGGTCCTCCACCAGGGAATTCTTTAGCTGGATGTCTCGGTATTTTGCAACTGTAACATAGGGTTAATCCTCTTTTTCTTATAATTGATCCCTAGCCTCTTCTGTACTTCACACCAAGATCATAGGGGTCAATTTGCAATAAATTATTTCTAGGATCTTTCATCCATTTATTAGTCCAAACATTCTTTCTATGCATAGGTATAACATATCTATCATTATACTTATAAGATCTATTCATATCAAACTTTCTTTCATCTAAAAATGCCCTAGTTTTCAAGCTAGGACATAAACTACCAAAAATACCTAGATCCATGATTTTAGAAACAAACATTTCTACTAGTCTTACTTTTATAGAGCACAACGCTTTCAGATCTATAACTTTCTTACCTTTATCAGAGCACAAAACTTACAGATCTTACCTCTTTCTTGCAGATCTGACCTCTTTTCTTCAGGAGCTTCCACTTTTACTTTTCTTAGATCACAAAGCGTTCATATCTGGCTTCTTTTCTTCAGTATCAACCTCTTTTCTTGCAGATCTAACCTCTTCTCTTCAGATCTGACCTTTCTTTCTTGGCACAAAGCTTCACAGTTCAAGTAGGACACTATGCACTAGGGCAACAGATCTATGCACAGAGATTACTTTGTACAAAGCTTCTTCTTCTCTAGTTCCTAGCAATCACAGTTTCAGGTCCCGATACTGCGCACTTCAGAAGTAGATCTATGCACGAAGATTCTCTTTTCTTTACTTCAGTTCCCAACAATCACAGTTTCAGGTCCTGGCAATGGAACCATTTGTTGGCACAGAAGGGCAGACCCAGGGTTCAACGCTCAAGAGCGCACCTAAAAAACCCTAACTACCGGCCCTTTCGGCAACACCTGTGAAGAAGATGAAGTCTCACCTGAGGTAGAGGCAGGGGTGGTTGCAAGAATTAGGTGTCTGCAACCTTAGATGGGACATAGATCTGTGATTATACTACTTACATCGCACTTAGCATCATTCAACCATTAATATCCAACCCTTAATCTACTTCACAAATAGCACAGAGCATTGCAATATTCACTTATATCTAGAATATCTCAGCACTTAGAAACAATAATACATCAGGTCCTGCAGATCAACACTAAGCACTCGCACATACATTAGATATAATAATCATATATATTTAAGAAGCACAAAGCATAAGTGAATATATCAAAAGCACATAGCATAAGCAGAGATAAACACAATGAATCAAAACACAGAGCATTACACACATATTTATGTGGTTCAACCCCACCCTGGGGCTACGTCCACCAACTCTTCTTCTTTATTAGTATCTTCAATCTTCAGTTACAACACAGAGAACAAAAACCCTTATTTGCAAAGGACATAAGATCTATGCATCTCGCTAGATCCTTCTTCCTTACACTTCAACCAAAGCCTCTTACAACAAATTGCACTTAGCCTCACAAGCTTCTTGTGATCATGCACAGAGCATTAACAATCCACTTCCAATCACATAGATCTAACTATTAGCACTAAGTCGTCTTCCATACATCAAATAGATGCACTGCTACTTCTATCTAGCTTAAGCATCTATTTATACATTACAAAAGTGGGCCTAAGCATGGGTAAACCCACGGGCCGACATCCCTTTCCCATTACATTAACCCAAAAACCCTAATAGGGGCCCAAAAGTGGACCGAGATACTTCGCTTGGTGGTCCTTCTTTGACTAGATGTCACAATTCCAAAATAGGTCAAAATGACCAAGGTTATCCCAAAACTTGGTCAAGGGACAACAATTCTAGAAACCCCAAGTTTTGTTTTCCCACCACACCTGTTCTGCTGTCTATTTCGGTTTTGTTGGTCAGGTGCTCCTCTTGCCATTTCAGCTCGCCTTTGGAAACTTGCCTCACGTTGCATCTGGAAAACCCAAGTTTTCCTTGCATTCGAGAAACCCCAAGTTTTTTTTTCCCACCACTCCTGTGACACTGGCTCTTTCGGTTTTGTTGCTTGGGAACTCCTCTTGCGAACTTGCCTTGCGTTGCCTCTAGAAACCCCAAATTTTCCTTGCATTCGGGAAACCACAAGTTTTTTTTCCCACCACACTTGTGTCACTGGATCTTTCGATTTTGTTGGTTGGTC
>SNQJ01S0160975.1:21659-35556 GCA_010110895.2 Picea sitchensis | reverse complement strand
TATAGCAAACTTGTCGCAACATCCGTTAAATGCAACATATTTATAGATTTTGTAACGTCACACTTCCGACGTAAAAAAGTCCTAAGTGACCGTTGGTATTTTGACTTGGTGAACATACTAAGGTGACCATTGGAGGGGAAAACCTAGTTTACACAACGTCGCAATTGCGACATACATCTTCACAAACGTCGCAATTGCGCCACACATCTTCACAAACGTCGCAATTGCGACATACATCTTCACAAACGTGGCAAGAGCAACGTTCCAGTGGAAAACATGGCAAGAGAGACGTTCCAGTGGAAAACATGGCAATTGAGACATACATCTTCACAAACATCGCAATTGCGACATACATCTTCACAAACGTCGCAATTGCGACATACATCTTCACAAACGTGGCAAGACCGACGTTCCAGTGGAAAACGTGGCAAGAGAGACGTTCCAGTGGAAAACGTGGCAATTGCGACATACATCTTCATAAACGTCGCAATTGCAACATACACCTTCAGAAATGTGGCAAGAGCGACGTTCCAGTGGAAAACGTGGCAAGAGAGACGTTCCAGTGGAAAACGTGGAAATTGCGACATACATCTTCATAAACATCGCAATTGCGACATACATCTTCACAAACGTGGCAAAAGCGACGTTCCAGTGGAAAACTTGGCAAGAGAGACGTTCCAGTGGAAAACATGGCAAGAGCGACGTTAACGTGGCAAGACCGACGTTAACGTGGCAAGAGAGACGTCAACATGGCAAGACCGACGTTATCGGGCAACATGATTTTTTTTTTTTATAAATTTCCTCTATTTTGCGACAATATGGACAATTTTGTCCATAACGCTGCAAATAAAACGTCGGAATTTGACCCAAATGCAGTAGTGTAGGTTTTAAAGACTTTTCCTAAAATGAAGTTGCTAATTTAGTTCAATTTAGAAGGTTCTTAATTGCAGATTGTTTACTAAGTTGACCTCTTTCTTTTTACCATAAGTTCCCCTCTTTCCCTTTTTATGTTACCTCCATCCCCTAGTTTCCTAAATTTTATAATTTCCCTCTTTCCCCTTTTTATTAGAGCTAAAAATGACAGTTGCAATTTAACCCCCTTTTCCTTTTATTATTAATTCAACATCTTTTAAAACTATCAAAAGTTAAAAATAATCGATTTCTTCTTTATATATATATATAAATTTTTTATCCACCGATTTTAATTAATTTCTTACTCTCTTCATTTTACCCCAAAATTTATGAAGATCAAATTATTACGTAAGGGGTTTTTATTTTAAATTTTATTATTATAATTTTATATAGATATTTTCTCAAGGGTAGACAAAATCTTACCCCCAGCGAAGTTTTTTTTAGACTTAGCACTTAGATTATGAACTGGGCGACATTTAAATAGAGGAGTTGTTTTAAAATTTCTTAAAGTGTTGATTGTCTTAGGGCCATATAGGTTCGTTCATTTATCATCATCAATGCGACGTGCAATTCAGGATGCACTACGTGCTCCAAGGTTGCCACTCGCCTCTTTTGTTTCTTTTGCGTGACGTGCCCTTCAGGACGCATCACATGCTCCAAGGGCACCACTCGCCCATTTGTTTCTTTTGCGCAACGTGCCCTTAAGGATGCACCATGTTCTCTAAGGGTGCCACTCACTTCTTGACTGATTGGTAGACATCAATAACCCCTGGAGTCAACACTCCGCCAGGTGAACTTGTGGGAGAATAAGGGCTTCTAAGGAATAAGGCCCTTGCCTTATTGCACGCCGCTTAGAATCATCATGAGTGACTGTCGTAGTCTTCCCTCGCAGCATCGTGGGTCCTCTCGGACTAGGTAATTGCTAACCTACAGTTCGAGCCACGGTGGGAATGCTAGTAGGTTGTGGCAGGGCTGCTATCCACACCTCTCCCTCAACCTATTTGGTAGTCATGTGTGACCCCTTTACTCCATATGTGAGTCTAGTCTGCAAGCGATCATCAACCTGCATCATCAAAAAATCATGTCAGAACATATCCACATCATATCATCTAATCAAATGTTCTAATATCACAGTAAATCAATCAAACCCCAATGGAACACTCCCTAACTCGATCTGGAGTCCAAGGGGTTCCATCGATGCCTCTGCATCCTCAAGGTCCAAAACCCTGCACACTCAGTAAAACTAAGTCAATAGCACATGTCTATGTCAATGCAATAAAACATCATGTCATCTACCATAAATCATCATAATCAAATTCAAATTTTTTAATATCATAATAATCCGGATCACTTGCGAGCAAGTGTCCTCAAAGAATAAGTTCGCTCAGTGCGCCAAAGAGGGATGTTACATACACCCCCTCTNAACTTCGTCCCGAAGTTTCTCAGTATAAATGCCGAAATAAGTGTATCCAGTGTCATATGTCTATCTATCAAACAAAAATGGAAACTACTGGCGCATATCATATGCATCCTCCCAGGTCGTCAAGTCTGGAGTATAATTGTCCCGTTGGACCTTGACCTGATCTATCGTTCGACGTTGTAGCTATCGAACGTGATGATCCAATATGCAGACCGACTTAGCCATGAACGCCCCCTCGCCTGATACCTGCAAGGAACTAATGTCAATAACATGTGTAGGATCACTAATATAATGTCTCAAAATAGATACATGAAAAACATCGTGCATACGCATCAAAGAATCAGGCAAGGCTAGTCGATAGGCCATGAGCCCCTTTCTCTCCACAATCTCAAAAGGTCCCATGAACCTAGGAGAGAGTTTATCTCCCATCCCAAACTTAATCGAACTCTTATGTGGTTTAACTCGCAAGAATACTTGATCGCCAACCTCGTAACTACAGTTGACTCAGTGCGCATCGGCATAACTCTTCTGTCGATCCTGCGCTTCTTTAATCCTTTGTATTATTGTTTGCATTTGCTCTTCCATTTCTTGGATCGCTTCTAGTCCCACCAAGACCCTATCCTCAAGTTGATCCCAACTCAAAGGCGTCCCACATAGTCACCCATAAACAAACTCGAAAGGCACCATATTAATGGTGCTCTAGTAACTGTTGTTGTAAGCGATCTCTACTAGTGGAAAGAATTCTTCCCAACACTTTTGTTGGTCCATAACATACATGCGCAACATGTCCTCCAAGGTTTGGTTCATTCGTTCTATCTGTCCATCAGTCTCCGAGTGATACACAGTACTAAAGTTAAGTTGGGTTCCCAAGGTCTCTTGGAAACTCGTCCAAAATCATCCAGTAAACACCGATCCTTGATCGGATATAATCCTCTTAGGAGCACCATGCAGCCTCACAATCTCACTGATGAAAACTCTAGCTACGTCAGGTGCCTGATACGTCCTACGCATAGGAATAAAGTGAGCACTCTTCATCAGAGTGTCTACTACTACGAAAATCGATTCATGTATCCTTGTCGTCAGTGGCAATCCAACAATAAAATCCATCGAAATAACCTCCCATTTCGATTCTGGAATAATGTGCGGTTGTAGTAATCCTGTTGGGTGTCTATATTCATCCTTTACCCACTGACACTCTAGACATATGGCCACATAGTTGACTATGTCGGCCTTCATTCCCTTCTAGAAGAATAAGGGTTTAAGGTCTGCCCTCATCTTCGTGACTCCCAGGTGAGCCATGTAAACTTCTCTATGAGCCTCGCTCAGGATCAACATCCTCAACTCGTCATTTGGGGGTACGTAAATCCGACTTCTAAACCTCAATAACCCATCACTATCAAATGAAAATCCCTCATATCGTGGTACCATCATTGTGTTTTGTCCGATAAAACCCTCGACCTCTTTGTACCAATCATCGTCATGCTGTAAAGTTAGAATCTTTTCATGTAGATTCGTCTGAAGAGGCAACACCGAAAAGATGCATGGCCTCCGACTCAAAGCATATGCCACTCGATTCACTATTCCCTTTAGGTCACTTTGCGTAAAAATGTGTTGAAGTTCACAATGGTTAGTCTTTAGTTCAAATTTTCATCCAACAAGGTAGTGTCTCCAAACCTTCAAGGCATATATGGTGGCTAATAACTCCAAATCGTGCGTCGCGTAGTTCTCCTCATGCCTTCTCAATTTCCTCGAAATGTAAGCAATCACTCGTCTATCTTGCATCAAGACTCTGCCTAAGCCTTCCTTGGATGTGTCTGTGCATACCAAGAAGTTTGCGTCCATGTTAGGGACCTTTAGTATCGACGCTATTGTCAACAACTCCTTAAGCCTCAGAAATGCTTCTGTGCATTTCTCGGTCCAAACAAACTTCTTATTTTTCTTCTGCAATTCCATGATTGGATTTTATATCTTTGAAAATCCCTCGACAAATCGTCGATAGTATCCTGCTAAACCCATAAAGCTACACACTTCCGTGACATTCGTCGGTGCAGGCCATTCCATGATAGCCTCGACCTTGTATGGATCCATGGTGATGCCTTCGCCAGAGATGACATGCCCTAAGTAGTGAATCCTCGATTGATAAAAAGAGCACTTGGACAATTTCCCATACAATTTGTGCTCTCGCAGACACTGTGGTACCAAGTGAAAGTGCTCATCATGCTCCTCCGTCGTACAAGAGTAAATCAAAATATTGTCAATGAATACTTGGACAAACTTGTCCAAGTATTCGCGGAACACCCAATTCATCAAACTCATAAATACCCATGGGGCGTTCGTCAGTCCAAACGGTAAGACAGTAAACTCGTAATGTCCAAACCTCATCTTAGAGGCAGTCTTAGGGACGTCATCCTCCTTGATCCGCAACTAGTGATACCCTAATCACACATCGATCTTGGTGAACACCGTCACACCCTTCATTTGATCGAATAGATCATCAATTCTTGGCAAGGGATACTGATTCTTGATCGTGGTCTTATTCAGTTGAAGGTAGTCAATGCAAAGCCTCCACGATCCATCCTTCTTTTGTATGAAAATAACCGGTGCACCCCATAGTGACACACTAGGACGTATCAGTCCCAGGTCCAACAACTCCTTCAGCTGCATTTTCAACTCTTGTAACTCCGAGGTCGACATCCGATAAGGCGTTCTGCTATCAGCTCAGTTCTCAGTTTTAGGTCTATGGTAAACTCCAATTCCCATTCTGGTAGCATCCCAGGTAACTCCTCTAGAAACACGTCTGCAAACTCTCTCACCACCGGAAGGTGTTCCAGACCTTTCGCTACTCCCTTTTTGTTTAACGCAAGGATCACATAAAGCTTTCACACCTTGCACATACTCTTCCATAGTTGTAAGGAAGAGATGAACTTCAAGGAAACTCCCTGGTTCTTCCCTACAATCACACGTCTCTGTCCCTAGTCATCAACCAAGCTCAACCACTTTGTTTTACAGTTGAGTATCGCCTCATGCGATTCCAACGAATCCATACCAATAACGACATCATAAGATCCTAATATCGTGATGTGAAAGTTGGCCCTTGTGACAAACTCTCCCAGTTTAAGGGCAGAGCCCGTAACCTTTCCTCCAACCTTTTGTTTGGCTCTCGAAACCATCTCTATGAAGCTAAATGCATCCTGTTCGACTTCCTTTACCTTATTCCTTTTTAGCGCTACACCAGAAATGAAACTGTCGGTAGCACCGGGATCTATCAAAATATTGAGGGTCTGGTCAGTGATGGTACCTGTCGTCTTGAGCACAGTCGACTGGCGCTCTACCTGACGGTTATTCACCGCTGCATGAATCTGATGGGCCTTGCCCATATCTCCCACGGTAGTGGGTCCTACTGATCCGGATGCTCGCGTCCTCTCCACAGGGCAGTCGCACTGATAGTGTGGCTCCCCACACGTCCAACACCCCTTCTTCGGTCCAGTAGTCCTGGTACCTAAAGTAGAAGATGATGACCCACTAGCCTGGAACCCTAGTCTGTTGTGCTAAACATGCCTAAATTGCTGCTGCTGCAGGTGACACTGCTGTTGATGATGCGGTCCCCGATAAGGTGTCCACTGTTGAGGCGACGGTCGCCGGGGTGTAGTGAAAGTGGATCCCCTCTGGAAGCCACGATATCTCAGTGTATGTCTCGCTGGTGTCTGGTGCTGCTGTGTTCCAGATGAAACCTGCCTTGCTGGTCTCGCTTGAGTCTTGGTCTGACCCCCACTGATAAGCTCCGGCTCTGCTATGAGGGCCTTCTGGATGGCATCATGCAAGGTTTGAGGCATCAAAATCCTAACCTTTGCACGTAGGCTACCATTAAGGCCAATCACAAACCTGTTGACCTTAAGTTTCTCTATGTTAAGGTGCGGAGCATACCAGAGAAACTCCATAAAACGGGCCTCGTACTCGGGCACCATACGACCTCCCTGTCGTAAGGCATTGAACTCATTGAGCTGATGCTCAATGAATTCCTCTGAAATGTACCTCTCTTGAAACCATTCCTTGAACAGTTCCCATGACATGTCTTCGATGACCATGTTCAACTGCGGTAGGAGCGTCTTCCACCATAGAAGAGCGCTCCTCTTCAATTGAAATACCGCCATGTGGACCTTCATGTTGGAGTTATAATCGTGAAGTGTGAAGCACATCACCATGTTCTCCAACCATGCCTCGACGGCGGTGCCGTTCGGGGCACCAAAGAACTCGGGAAATTTGACCTTCTTGAGTTCACGATAAATGCTACCAGTATTGGCTGGTGCATGCGGCGGAACCTCAGTGGGTGCCGACGCTCTGGCCTCATCTCTGTCCAAACGACTGATCAGTGCCTTGGACATGCGCTAAAAGGATCTCATCATTCTGACTACATTGCCAACTGCTATCTGCTCCTGTCTGAGAACCTGCTCGTCTCCCTGGGGGTTAGACCCCTCGGGTGTGGATGCTACTGGAGGCGACCCCTAGCACCCCATCGTCTGCCTCTGCAACGTCCTCTAACCATGATTACTTGCATGCACACAATCAACTCAATTAGCAATAGTATAATCCAATCATGTCAACGAAATCCATAGTGATTCCAAGTCGTGGGTCAAACCCGCTCTGATACCATATGTAACATCCCTCTTCTTACGACGACAACCTCTTATAACAAGTGCAATTTTGTTGTTTTTGTGTGTGCGTGTGTACAAGGGTAACAAGACATTATACTCTGCTCCACCACATGACGACGAATCATGACGCATGCAACTGCGATATCAACATAAGGGTCTAAGACGCACATCAACATCTGCCAACAATGAACAATAATCAACTGACAAAATAATAAGACTGACTACCCGCCCGTCCTACCCTGCAATGGTTAGGACCTCCAAGACACATAAGAAACGCTCAAGCCCATTTTCCCATCGATTTTAACCATTTAAGGTCTCAGGGCTGGTGACTATTCTGAGGAACATGGAGGTGTCTACATCCTGCATGACACAAGAAGACCAAGCAAAAAGGTGTACACCCAAGTATAATAGCAATAAAATGAGAAACAACTCAATATGTCTAAAATGCAGAGTATCATTAAGGTACGATCTAATTTAGTCTTAAACATAATTTAATGCGCAGTTCTAAATTCCAAGGGACAACAGAGTATCATATAAATTGACATTTAACGAACATTACTAAGCAAGTCTAATGTTCGACGGGATCTAATAAAAAATATATAAGTAATCATTAATCAAAATCTATCTAGTCTGTCAATTATAAACTATCCATTCATTAAAAACTTGCAATATCTTTAATTAGAACTGAATGAGGCATGTTCTCAACACCTGCAAGGATGACAAGGCAGGTTAGAAAAGTAGAGATAGTACTTAGCTTAAAAGACATTACATTTTGTAGTACCACATTTTTTCCTTCTACACATTCCACATCACCCTTTATTATTTACATTTTATTATTTTATTGTTTCTAGATTACATACAATCCACGTTCAATAACTACGAGTATGAATAGACATTGGACTTTTACCCAGTTTTTAAAGTAATTTCATTGTTTTTCAAATCAATCCTTTATCAAGTTGTGGAAAGGGTTACGTACTATCATTCACTTATTTATTGGGCTACACCACAAGGTATTATGCATGATCAAAGAATTGAAACATTAATTACTAATCTAACCTTTAACAAGGAGTTCTTTATTATTAGATACTTTTACAAATTGTGTACAAATGTATATGCTATATATCATGATTTAACTAAAGTTGAGTAGTTGATAATCTACACATAAGCACAAGAATTTCATGAGCATATCCTCTATAGTAATAATTTATTATTAGTTGTATAAATTACATATTAATCCCTATAATTAACTATACTAAATGCAGATGTCATGATCATAAATAATTAATTAACCAACCCATGTTTACTCTGGGAAAAAAAAAACTTAATGTAAAAAGGTGCAATTCGCAAGCTCCCAATGATACAGGGTCTTGGTTATTAAGTTACAACTGTACATTTTTTCGATAACAATAATATAGATAAGGAATTAACTTGCCTATTGATCAACTGCATATCAAGAGCCTTTCCAAAATTCATAAGAATATGACCATATTAAGACAACCAAGGGATAATGGTTGTGTCTAGGGAACCAAGATAAAAAGGTCATTAGCGAAGAAGGTTAACGTTGCACAATCAATGACAAAAATAATATGCTAAATCTATGTTATACCATAGAAACTGCCATCATAATTACAGCGTCCATGATTTAGCCATGCAAACCGTCGTTAAGGTAAGGCCGATCTATGCTCTCTTAGTTTAGAAATTTCTGGCAAGGTGTGAGGGTTTATTGCCAAAACTAATTAATAATTAATAAATTTCGCAGACACACTTCCATCCCAACAACTCGCAACCTCACTCTCTGGATATGGTTAATTCGCATTTACAGTATTAATTAGGATGCAGACTTAGCAGGAGAACTCAGGCACAAGTGTAAGGGCAGTCATAGGTAAAGGAAGAAATAAAAAAAGGAGTGGTAACCAATCACAAAACGAAATTGCCAGAATGAACTTGTAGCAACCATTACAAAACGAAATTGCCAGGACACATTGCCAGAACAAATTTGCAACAACCAAT
Organism: Picea sitchensis; assembly: GCA_010110895.2. Taxonomy (NCBI): domain Eukaryota; kingdom Viridiplantae; phylum Streptophyta; class Pinopsida; order Pinales; family Pinaceae; genus Picea; species Picea sitchensis. The sequence goes on along the minus strand of SNQJ01S0160975.1, from coordinate 26,562 downwards.
ACAAAACGAAATTGCCAGGACACATTACTAGAATGAATTTGCAGTAACCATTACAAAACGAAATTGCTAGAAAGAATTTGCAGTAACCATTACAAAACAAATTTGCCAGAACACATTGAAAGAACGAATTTACAGTAACAATTTACAACGAAATTTCCGAAAGGAGTGTTTCAACAACACAATGACAAGGCAAATTGCCAGAACAGATTTACAGTAACAATTTACAAACGAAATTGCCGAAATGAGTGTTTTAGCAACACAATGACAAGGAAAATTGCAAGAACAGATTTACAGTAACAATTTACAAATGAAATTGCCGAAAGGAGTGTTTCAGCAACACAATGACAAGGCAAATTGCCAAAACAAGTTTTTCAGCAGGACATTACACAGTAAAATTTTTACAGCAATGATAAAAACACAAACATTTTGCCAGAGAAATGAAGAAGGCACAAGGCTAGAATTTACAGCGACCACATAATGCATTTGCTAAATGAAATCAAGGTTTCTGCTACGTTATATAAAATTAAACAACTAGCAAATCGTTAAATGAATTCAAGAGTTTCAACAACGCTATATAAAATTAAACAACTAGCAAATCGTTAAATGAATTCATGAGTTTCAACAACCTTGAATGAAATCAAGAGTTTCGACAACGTTATATAAAATTAAACAACTAGCAAATCGTTAAATGAATTCAGGAGTTTCAACAACCTTGAATGAAATCAGGAGTTTCAACAACATTATATAAAATTAAACAACTAGCAAATCGTTAAATGAATTCAGGAGTTTCAGCAACCTTTCCAACAAGCAAGTATATCCAAGCATATGTCCTAATACCATCTACCAATAGAAATGAAGAGCGTACCGTTGTCTGATCTCCCTCCTTGAATGACGTCTGTGCGCTTCGTGCCGCTTCCGCTCGCCAACCGTTGAGACCTCACCGATACCTCCCAACCAATGCTAGGGGTACTCTTCTTCCCCAGTAGCCCCCCGAGCCACAAAGGGGTCACACACTATCCAGATGGTACATCTATCTCCTAGCTTGCCTCGTAAGGCCGAGCTACCACTCCTCTCTGAGTTGGGAAATCCCAACTCCCACAAGTAAATCAATCAAGTCACTAATCCAACAGTGTAACATTACGCTAACAACCCATCCCCTTCTTCCTCCTCCTTCCTCTCTTTTATAGAGTTTTAGAACTTCCAATCTTTCCCTAAATCTCATTTAATTTAAGTTTTAAATAAAAATATTCTAAAAATTCTCCATCGTACAAGTGTCATTCATCCCCCACATTCCTCCAATAATTATTTTCTTTAATTTATTAAATTGTCTAATTCCCTCACCCACCTAGAGTTACTCATAAATTTACTCCTAGGTGTCCCTAGATTCCCTTACAGGTTTTAAAGACTTTCCCTAAAATGAAGTTGCTAATTTAGTTCAATTTAGAAGGTTCTTAATTGCAGATTCTTTACTAAGTTGACCTCTTTCTTTTTACCATAAGTTCCCCTCTTTCCCTTTTTTTGTTACCTCCATCCCCTAGTTTCCTAAATTTTATAATTTCTCTCTTTCCCCTTTTTATTAGAGCTAAAAACGACAGTTGCAATTTAACCCCCTTTTCCTTTTATTATTAATTCAACATCTTTTAAAACTATCAAAAGTTAAAAATAATCAATTTCTTCTTTATATCTATATATATATATATATATCCACCGATTTTATTTAATTTCTTACTCTCTTCATTTTACCCCAAAATTTATGAAGACAAACTTATTACGTAAGGGGTTTTTATTTTAAATTTTATTATTATAATTTTATATAGATATTTTCTCAAGGGTAGACAAAATCTTACCCCTAGCGAATTTTTTTTTAGACTTAGGACTTAGATTCTGAGCTGAGCGACATTTAAATAGGGGAGTTGTTCTAAATTTTTTTAAAGTGTTGATTGTCTTAGGGCCATCTAGGTTCATTCGTTTATCATCATCGGCCTGACATGCCCTTCAGGACACACTACATGCTCCAAGGGTGCCACTTGCCTCTGCATCCTCCAGGTCTAAAACCCTGCACACTCAGTAAAACCGAGTCAATAGCACCTGTCTATGTCAATGCAATAAAACATCATGTCATCTACCATAACTCATCATAATCAAAGTCAAATGTTTTAATATCATAATAATCCATATCACTTGCGAGCAAGTGTCCTCAAAGAATAAGTTTGCTCAGTGCGCCAGAGCGGGATGTTACATGAACCTCTTCACATGATTATACAAGGCACTGTTGGCACTCGAAAGTCTTTTCTTATTCACTGTATTTCTCATGCTCTTTATGCTTCAGTAGCTAATGGCCATAGTCCTTTTCTTTTACTCACTCTGATAGGAATAGATGCTTTTAATATACATGCAAAAACAATACACTCCACTCTAAAAATTCCTATCAAAGATATGAGACCACTACAAGGACAATCTCTTGCAATATTTCAAGAAGAAATGAGGCATATTCGATATATTTTGATTGATGAAATGAGCTTTCTAGGACCAAGATTATTCATACAGATAGATTCTCGATTACGAGAAGCATTTCTCGATAAAAAAATTTCCTTTTGGTAGTAGATCCATCATTCTTGTGGGTGACCGTGGTCAATTGCCTCCTGTCAAAGATAAGCCTTTGTATGCAGGTAATACAATAGGGAAAGTTTTATGGAAAAAGTTCAACATTGTTGTTACTTTGGATATAGTATTTTGACAACAAGGAAATCATCCAAGGCAAGCCTCTTTTCGACAACTCTTGAATAACATAAGAAACGTTGAACTTGTTATTGATGATTGAGATCTTCTTATGTCATTGGTTGGTATGAGTTTGCCTCCAGTGGAAGGGAGTTTATTTCATTCAGCGATTCACTTGATCCCAACAAATCATTTGGTCAACTTGTATAATAGATAGATGTTAAAGTCATTAAATACTCCAATTGCACGATCTATAGCTGAGCATACAAGACGGGTTGAAATTGTTGGTGTTGATGATGATCAACTAGAACGTGAGGTTTTTCTATGCCCTGGCCAATGTGTCATGTTGACATGTAACTTGTGGGTTGAAGCCGACTTAGTTAATGGTGCACTTGGTTACATTAAACAAATTTACTATAGCCCTGGTACAAAGCCACCCCAACTTCCAATGTTCACTACTATTCTTTTTGATAAGTACATTGGTGTTCCTTTCGACAAAAATAATTTGAACATTGTTCCCATCACACCTATTACAAGAGGAAATCGGAAACAAATTCCTCTAAAGATAGCATGGGCCCTTAATATTCACAAATGACAGGGGTTGACTTTAGATCGAGCTACTATTGATATAGGCAAGAAAGAGAGTCAAGGGTTGACCTTCACATCCATATCAAGAGTGAAATCGATAGATGGTTTGCGCATATCTCCACCTTTCTCTTTTAAACTCTATGCGAAGATGAAAAATAGTGGTTATGTTACTATTAGGAAGAAAGAAGAGCAACGATTACACTCCTTATCATTGTAGCATCTCATGTAAGTACTTTATCTCTTCATAAAATGTGTCTGTTTTGTTGATTTTTTTTCATTCGTAGTTACTATTCTCCTATTAATCTTTTCTTCTCTATTTTTTTATATGTTTTATACCTTTAATAGTTTCCTTTTACTATGTCTATAGAAAAAGAATATAATTATTTATATTGTTACATTCATTTGTGACTAACCAGTAACATTAAAAAATTATATTATTACGCATGGAAATAAATGTTTATATTTCTCTCATATGCATAGTTGGAGTCTCCTACATGTAATATTTCATGCTAATATTTTTTGTAACTGACAAAGAAAATTTTGAAAATTTCCATACACACATTCTATTGGTATTTCAGCTCATAGTTTATTTATTTTTGTTTTTCCTATCCTACAGTTATGGAAAACTCAGATGCTTTGAAGTTTGGTTCTTCTTTGCATGAAATAACGCAACAGGAGAATTTTCTTCTTGGCATTCAATCTATGGTCACCAACCTACACCGTGAACCTTTCGACTTATTTGATCCATCTTTGCAATGATTCTCTACACTAAAGGAAATTATACACACATATATGCATATATGTGATAGGGAAGCAGAGAGACATTTGAGAAAAGATTGGATTCATAGACAAAATGGTCATGGTCAAGTCGATATTAATTGGTGTTGTCGATGCCACCAATCTGGCATTAGAGTAAGATTCTGACAATTTTATGGGATTTAGATATGTTTTTATATTTGGATATGTTTTTATATTTGGAAACTTCATTTTTTGAAGTTTAAAAATAAATATGTTTTTATGCAATGTTTTTGAATTTATATATTTTATCCCTTTCCTTCTATGTTATAGAATGTTTTTGAAACTAATCGAACTTGTTGTTGTTTTGATTATATAATATACTTCTAATTATTGTTGTAATTTTCTCAACCAGGATTTTGGATAACAGAGATTTTTCAAGATTTAGTTGGGCTCTATATCAAATCATCGAACAAGAAAAATTCTTTACTCTTTTAAAAAATTTCATCTCTGTGACAACTGGTATACGGTGTCACATGTTTGACAATACATTTCATTTTCTCTTAAGCCTGAAGAATTCAATGTTGGAACTACAAAATATTTTTGTAATGATTGGTGTTGATGTAAACTCACCTTCCATTTATCATGGACCAATATAGTCTTTATATAGTTGTTGAGTAAAATTGTAATGAACAAAGTTTACAAAATTAATAACAAATGTTTTCTTAAATTTGAAAAGAGATTTTCAAATTATATTTCTTAACTTTCATTTAGATGTTTGTTTAAGATCAATTTATGAAATATGAAAATATCATATGACCTTTTGGATGAAAATATGATATGCCCTTTTGACCTTTTGGAA
>SNQJ01S0160975.1:8657-21649 GCA_010110895.2 Picea sitchensis | reverse complement strand
TACATCATCCACATGTTGCATAAAGAATGCAACACAACTATAACTAATATTTAAAGTGAAAATGAAAAATGCATCCCTGAATAAAAGGATTTTATCGACACCACAATGACGAACTTTTCCCACTTTCCCACTGTCATCATCATTTCCCAATGTCTCCATCATCTACCCTTATACAAGGAAACACCATTTTTTTACTGAAAACAAATGTTTAAAGGTTCATGAGAATTAACAATGCAACACAACTCAAAAGTGATGGATGAAAAAAAGTCATAAATTTTATGATGGTGCAATTTATAAGTTATATGATCCACATGTGCCATTAATATATAGAAAGAAAATTCACAATTTATTAAGGGATAAAATCTCAATACTATGATCTCAGTACTACGATCTTACCCACACCATAATATATTATGTATATATGGATGCAATTAAGTCATAGATTTTATGTTGTTGCAATTTATAAATTACATGGTCCACATGTGGCATAAAGAATGCAACACAACTTTTGGAGCTGCCTTTGTTTTTTCTAGCCCATCTCGAATTTCAGGTCTTAATGCTCGAAATCGAAAGATGGTTTTTGTATTTTCCATCTGTGGTTTCAAAATCTCTGAAGTCTTATCATGTAAGCAATGGTAATTATTGTACTCTCGAGGTGAGTTCTACTTTTTGTCAAAAATTTCCCCCCTTTGTTCTACCTCGGGATTCCGTATGATGGATGCTATAGATCATGTAGTTTACAAGTCCCGAGCAATGAAACAGCGAAATCGTTTTAAAATTTTATCCAGGGCAGTAACGAGAATAAAATTTTCTAAATCACGATTAAACATCATTGGGTTTTCATGCCTCAGTGTTCACTAAATCCAAAAGCCTTATCATCAAAACCCCGATAGCCGAAACCACGAAGTCCTTATTTTAGTAACCTGTGTCAAGGTTAAAGGTAAAAGCTAAGTCATGGTTGAGTTTTGTTGGCAATTCGCCACTCTGTGTGTTCTATTTTAAAAAACTACATTGTCTAAGCCTCGAGTCGTGAAGTCACGACAAAGATATGAACATGATTAATTAAGCACTTAATCTGATTTTATCCCCTCTTTTAATTAAAACGTATCATCGCGATCTCGTGGTTTCGCAACTTGGAATGCAAACTTCCCGGAAGCTATACCTTCGAAGCTCCGAGTCGCGATATGGTGATATAAATAATTATGTCATTAATTAAGCACCTAATCACAATTACGTTTTTAGTAACCAAAATCAATCATCGCAATTTCGAGGGTTAGAGGTTCAGAGGTTTAAAGAAAAATTCTTGATACAACGAGTACTGAAAGATTAATTAACTTTGGTAAAACTGGATTAATTAAACTAAATCAATACCTCCCATGTCTTGATGTTTTCACAATTTACGAGGCAGTCTTAATTCTTCCTTATGCCAACTCACATTTCGAACCGCCAAAATTTATGGCACTAATTAGAAATAAGGCGAATCAACAAATAAAGATTTGGGTTTTTATTGCTAAATTTATTTCTAAACGTGATTTGACCACTCTGTTCTTAAAAAGTACTGAGTTTTCAAATATATAGAGCTACTATTCATTACAACAAATTTATTTCTATAATACGCAGAGCACACTTTCTCAGCGAGCTAACTTCTGTATGTATACATATTTTTATCGCAGAAGAGCTAAAGAAGGATCTCCCATGATGGCCCCGCGAAAAGCATCTAAAGCTAGCATTGAGGTTGCAGGACAAGGTTTGGACAACGTCGCTAATACTTCACCCCGAAGTGTCAACTCTGTCCTGAACTGGTCGTTCGTTTCTGATGTTCTGCAGGCCGAATTAGTGGATTATTCTGATGATTCCAGCGACATTGAAAAAGATGACCTAACCACCAAATATAAGATCGTCATTAAATCGGGAATGCATAAAGTAGCGACCAGGCCACGACTGCTCTCCTATTATGATATGGTCCGATGGGCATTAGACCATGTGGACATACTAACCAAAACCATCATGAATGAGAAGAAGGTCACCATCGAGACTTTTAGACCTGAACATCTGCAAGCTATGTACAAGTTGCCCACAATGTCCGACCTTACATATGGTGCTGAATTCTTGGAAGAGTTCAAACAAAAGTAATGTGTGTAGTATGACAAGACCATGTATAGCTTAATAAGAGATTGGGTTTCGTACCCTACGAAGTTCAGGGCAGACACTCATGGTATATATTCAATAGCTTCCTTGGAACCACAGTTCAAGTATGTATCTATGAGGACATGCAGATTATACGGGAGAGAGGACACCTCACATTTCTTTCTTCAATGGATGCCTCTAATATATCGAGTCGCTGAAGGATGTTCTTTTGACTGGGTGAAAATGTTGTCTGATAGCTTGACCAGTCAGATTACAGAGTATCAGGCGCAGAAAGAGAGAGGAAATATTTTTTCATTTTTTATGTCTACATACATTATGGACGTCGTATTATTTCTAACACCATTTCCCTTAATGAGCTGGAGTTGGACTCCAGCAGAGGCCGAGCCTATCCACGTCTATCATTCAAAATTATGGGAAAACAAAGAGGCATATTTCGTATATGAAATCTTCAACCGGGTGATGGTACCTCTGCATGTCACTATTTTCCGTCACCCGCTGCCTAGGATCGCGAACAGTATAGTGATGAATTTGAGCAGTATAGATGACTGGTATGTCGAAGCCGAATTCTCATATCTCAGAGTTTTCGAGGCTTCTGCTCCCCTGCATGCATTGCCATTATTTATCCCCGACAAGCTGGCTTGTCGCGAAGTTGCTAGACAAACAGTAATCGGTGGCATAAACAAGGAGCTTAAGGGATACTCAAAGAAGGTATCGCCACCTTTATCTATTCATTTAAATTCATATTCTTTATTAGATTTTGGGCATGCTAAAGCTGAGGTAGCATCCCTGGAAGACCTAAAATTGGTCCTTATTGAATTCAAGAAGCACAATCCGCAAAGGGTCGTGACCAATCATTTGGCCAGTTGCAGACTCAAGAGATTTGAGCACGAAAATTTTCCCTCGGATGACATTTTCTGAGGCACAAGATCCTATGACGAGATTTTAGCTCAGATACAAACCTTGGCACCTGAAGAGAGGGTCGATGTTCTGAAGTTCCAAGAACATCGACGCAGTTGTCTTCCCGCAGTATTACGGCGTGAGAATTTGAGCACAGCGGAGGCGAAACAAAAAGATGCCGAAGGCTCCAAAGATGTGACACCCAGTCAAGAAAAACACTAGGATGGGGAAGAGTAGACTAAGAGTCTGAAAGAAGAGATAAAGACTCCCAACCCGCCGAAGAAGCAAACTCTGGTTACTACTCTGGGACAATCAGCGAAGCAAATCGGAGATCCTATCGTATCGGTTACTCCCTTGCAGTCAACTCAGGGAAATATTGACACAGGGTGGATCTTAAATGAAGAATTGAGGCCTATAAGGGTGGAAGAGCTCCCTCCTAATGAGTTCTTATTTGATAAGAAGAGAAAGGAAGTGGTAAAGAGAGAATTCTATCAGGAAGGGGAATCAACAGGCAAGAAATACAAAGTTATGACTGATGGGAAAGACAATAGGAATGAACAATTCACGACGAAAATAGCTGGGACATTAGGGCCATATGCCACGGTGAATCAATTTTCAGTCGGGGTTTTGAAAAACCAGTTGAAACGAAAAAATTGCCTCATCAAAACCCTAGAAGCTAGACTAGCCACTGCAGAGGAGGCTGCCAAGGACCAGGCAAGTGTAGGGATAGAACAAGCAAGGTTGGTCGATAAAAGTGAGATAGAGCTGCTCAAGACTAAGCTCAAACAAGCAAAGCCGGTGGTTCAGAATGGTCAGATACAAGCGGGCCAACAAAAAGACTTGATCGAACAGCTACAGGCCAATGTGGAAATCGCCGAAAGTAAAGTTATAAATATCGGGTTGTTCTAGTTCTAGGCGATGGAGATTCGAAGCAGAGTTTCGACGGCCCAACGAAATTTACTCGCCAAGGTAGAGGCGATTCGGTACAACTTCTTGCTTGTAAATCAAGTTTTGGAAAATTTATCCGATAGAGAAAGAGAAGCGAGAGCAGCACGGGTTGCCTTTCAAGAGGCTGTGATAGCTACGAACAATAGGGAAGTGGGAAGTACTCCTAGGTTTACCATTTCGGAGCAGACCAGAGGAAATATTCTTTTAAAATAATGGGAACACAACATCTTAGAAGGTAAGCTGCAAGCCAAGAGGGTAACGAAATCCTTAGAAGAATCTTTCAGTTCTATAGATGGTAACCTGCTAGGTATTGATAGCGAAGGTAATGTTGAGGCATTGATTCAAATGAATATGACAAAAATATCACTTGATTTAAACGAAAAAGAAGAAAGAGATTCGGTCGAGATCTCACAAGTGACTATGGCAGACATATTCCAAATAGATAAATGTATGATTAAACCAAGTGTGCAATTGTGCACTATCGACATCATGGATAGACAGATGGAAAACAGGTTGCCGCAATTGGATATTTTTACTCTTTCGAAGCCAATTGTCAAGCAGAATCATCCAGGCTGATATCTCGGTTGGTTGAAAAATGTGTCACCTATACCGAGCACGCGCGAGGACAAGCTTCTGGCACCAAATAAAGACAGAGAAGAAGAAATGGAGCGATTGCTCTCCTCCATATCATAACTGAAAACTTTGCAATGATTGAGATTCCATCTTATTGTAAAACTGTATAAATATATCATAGAAAGAAAGAGAAGAGGCTGGACCTTTTTGTGTTGATTGTAACAGAGGTTTTACATTTTGAGAGTTAATATAAAGCAAATCTGAAGATTCTCAATTCCGTCACGACTGTGTTATGAGTTTGTTTCCTTGTATCTCATATTTCGTTTCATTTCATATTCGTATCTGATGAATGCTTCGCTATAATTTAGTACAACCTCTAATATAGTGAATGAATTTTGGTTTTCTATATTGTTTAATGTTTTTCCTCTGTACCAACTATCAGCATGTATAGGACCAGTCAACACTTTCATAATTCTATATATATATTATGCTTCATCGGGTTACTTCTTTACATTTTTCTTTTTTTGTTTATACATGAGATTCTCCCTTGATAGGAGCCTTACTCGATAAATAGCTAAATGTTTTCTCCCACTTCATACCTTTTATTAAAATATAACCCAGTTATGGGAAAGAGCCTTTGATTTGCACCCCATTTTTATTCCCGAAACTGTAAACTCTCTTTTATACGACCGAATTGAGACAACACTTAATTTCCCCCTGAGGTTTTCTTATTTTACTGTTCCTCCATGACTGTCCCTGTACCAACACAGCCCAATATCGAACCCGTATTATCAAATAAAACACACATTTCCTTGAACCTTTTCGATACTATTCTTAAAACAACCACTACATGAGTTGAGCTCGAACGTTCATGGGCAGAAATTGAACGGGATATAAACATCCAGGAACAGTTGGAAGCTAGATAACGCCAACGCAGAAACCATCCCTAGTTTCCCTTGCCGAAGGTTGACATTTCTCTTTTCTCTATCCTTTAACCACTTTCGGATGCCTAGACACTGTACTTCTAAGCCTTAAGTACAGACTTTGTAACAACATCTTTTTGGCGCCGTTGCCGTGGACCGAAGTTACAAAATATTTTTCCCTGGGAAAACGACATTTTTCTTTTCGTTGAAAGTGTTACCCTTTGATAGTGAACAAAGAGTACACACCTTTTTTAAGGCTTTCCAATCTTTCACTTGGTGACTCCACAAATAATAAACTAGCATCCGGTTGAAGGAATACCAGACAAAACCCGGATGGTAAGAAAATTACACCCGTTACCGATCCCGAGAAGATTCTAAAGGCAAGAGGCTCTCTTAAGCCAACCGCTGCAGCCTATAAGCTTAAACACCCACAACTGAAGACTAAGAGTTCTTCTGAACCTTCAACTTCACGCAGTCCTCTCTTTGATACTAAAGATCTAACGCCAAACTTCTCCGAAGTTAGGAGTGAGATTCATCCGACAATCCCCTTAGTACACAAAGGAAAGGGCCCTTTTGAAAGTTCGTCGGCAGTTGACATACCATCTTTTCTTTAGTTAAATTTCCCGACCTCACCTAATTATGAAGAGTGTGTTACACATTCACCCGTCGACTCTCCTGATTTCATCTCTTGCAAATCTGAGGAACCAAGTCCTCATGTTCCTTATCATTCATCGTCCGATTTTCCTCTTCACGAAGAAAATAAAGATTCACTTTTAATTTTTCGAAACCCCCTTTACGACTTTCCACTAATAACAATGGCAGCCGCCGGAGGATGAGGTGGAGGGGTTATCATAGGAGGAGGGGGAGGAGCTGGAGGCAGAGGCCTGCCCCCCCTACCAGAGTGTTTGCGAAAGTTGCAGCAAGATATGCTCCCTTGGTATTTCCTGTTCCTCTACACATTAAAGGGGATCTGACCACGGCCAAACAAATTAATTTCCTTGATAAATTCGCAGACATCCTAGGTATCAAACATGAGGACGTATATTCGAGGCTTCTTGTTCAAACCTTCGAAGGCCAGGTCCGAACTTGGTTTCAGAGTCTACCTACATCATCTATCTTGTCTTATGACGCCTTAGAAGATGCTTTCCTCATACAATGGGGTGAAAGAAAAGACCACCTATATTATTTAACCGAATTTGGGTCTTTAAGAAAAAAGAATTCAGAAACAGTCATGGAGTTTATTCAAAGATTCAAAAAACTGTATAACAAAATCCCAGCCGAGGTTAAACCGTCCCAACCCGCGGCCAAAGTAAGTTCGCAGGGGCTTTCGAACCAGATTTTGCACTCCTTTTGTGAGAAAGAAGAGGAGCCACTCTAAACCGAATGCAGGATGACGCTGTAGAAATTGAGTCAAATATGATGGTTTCTGGTAAGCGTAAAGCTAAAGTAGAAACGAGAAACCGAGAAACTAAATTCTTTAGAGAACAAGCAGGTTTGTCAGGGTCTAATAGATCCACAGATGACAAGGTAGATGATATGGCCAGGGTAATTAAATAATTGTCTAATAAAATATTCAGAATGGAGCTAGAACAGGCCAAAGATAATTCTTTCCCCAAAAAGGATTTCAAGAGGAACCCCAACCCCCCGAACCAGCAAAGACAAATAAAAAATGAAGATCAAAAAATACAAGCTCCCCTAAAGAGTGAAAATTTTATAGGGGTGAATGATCTCCAAGATTTCGGAGATTCAGATAATGATGTCACGAACTTTGGTGATGACTACACACAACCGTATCTGACCAGAGAATATTATGAAAAATCTCTAAACACTCAACAACCGTCGGTTAAGGGTGAAGAAAGTGATCATATTGACCTTTGTGGCTCTCAATAAGAAACTGAAATGATAATAGTCGAGATCCAACCTAAGTACAATTTGAGATCTAAGAGTAAGCCCATCTCAACTACTCAACCTAAGAAAATCCTCCAAAGAGGTCAAACTTATGAGCCTACTCCGGAAGAGACCCTATTACTTAACAACAAAATGAAAGTAGTAAGCACACAACAGTCTGAAGTGGGAAAAGTTGAGATCCAAGAACAAGGAATCGAAATGACTAATAAAATTACGCCTCCAACCAAGACCATGAGTAATAAAGCGGTCCAGACGAATAAGTCGGAAAGAAAGGATTCGAAAGTCTCAACTAAAGAAACAGACAAGGTGAGCGGAGTTTTCAGTTTTGAAAACGAGATAAGTAAAATTAAGATACCAATCCCTCTGGTAGAATTAGCAAAAAACCCCGTTTATCGGAAGAAGATTACCAAAGTGATGGGTGTCTCAGAGCTAGAAAGCCAGTCTGACGTTTTAAACCTGGAAGATGACAAACCTAACATCACTTTTGGTCCAAATTTTGAAGGGGCCAAAGACGCTATTGCTCCCTTTTATATCACTTTAAATGTATACGATCAATTGCTACATAATTGCATGTTAGATTCTGAAGCCTCCCATAACGTTATGCCTAAGATTATTATGGACAAATTGGGTCTCCAGATCACCAGACCTTATGGATATCTTTACTCTTTTGACTCGAGAAGGGTTAAGTGTATGGGAATGATAAAAGATTTAGTAGTTACCCTAGCACAGGTCTCGGTTAAGAGTATCTTGATGGATGTGGTTATTGTTGATATTCCCCCTAAGTATGGCTTACTGTTGTCTAGGTCATGGGGAGCCAAGCTAGGGGGTTCTCTTTAGCTGGATATGACATTCGCCACAATTCTTGTGTTTGGTGGGCAATTTAATTGGCTGTACAGAGAAACGAGGTTAGCATATATAGTAAGCGACCCTCAAAACCCGAACAATTTCCCTATTTACATTGCGGATCAAGATTTAGGAAATTGTATCTTATCCTTTGATGATGGTTTAGATGGTTGTCCAGAAGAAAATGATATAGAGTAGGAAGAATCAGGTTACATGACAGAGGATCTGTGTAGCACCGGTGTCTGGAAAATGTTTTTTGATGGTGCCTCATCTTATGAAGGGGCTGGTGCAGGAGTGCTTTTAGTGGCTCCCGAAGGAAAGTTCGTTGTTTCTTTTTCCTACAAACTGCAATGGGATATAGATTATACTAACAACGTATGTGAATATGAAGTGTTAGTCATAGGATTAGAGGCTACCAGGAAGCTAAAAATAAATAACTTAGAGGTATACAGAGATGCAGAGTTAATAGTCAAACAAATAAATCGATAGTACCAAGCCAAGCATCCCAGATTAAGATCATACAGGAATTGTGCCTGGGATCTGATGGAAAACTTTTTCTCGTCCATAAATGTCCATTTCATCCCATGCATAGAGAAGTTACATGCTGATGCATTAGCTAAAGAAGCTTCAACCTTCTCTCCCCCCATGACTTTCAAATTGAAGTATCACATAGAAATCAGACACAGACCATCTGTACCAGATAACATCGAGAATTGACAGGTTTTTGAGGATGATGAGAAAATTAAGAAGTTTCTTGAAGCAATAGGTGAGTTTTCCAAAACCCACACAGATCAAGAAAACCAGAATGACAATATGTGGATCATGCAAGAAGGGGAAGACCCTCAAATCTTTCAAGATAAAATTGCAAACCATCGCATGCTGGTCCTTAAAAACAACTAGATTCTGAAAGGATTGATTCCTCTGGAAAGACTTTTTGATCAAAACGACATACCTGTGAAATCCGCCTTACAACCCCAACCAGAAGAAGTGGAGGATTGTGATATAGGAACCAAAGAAAAATCCAGGATGGTAAGAATATCCAAATTTCTCCCTCCCAAAATAAAAAGTAAGTATAAACACCTACTCAGACGGTATAAGGATGTTTTCGCCTGGTCTTATGATGAGCTAAGGACATACGACACTTTTGTAATTGATCACAAGATACCTCTAAAGCATGGGGTCAAACCTTTTAGCAAAAGCTTAGACAGATCAACCCCATTTTGTTACCTGTGATCGAAAAAGAAGTTAAGAAACTTTTAGACGCGAAAATAATAGTACCTCTGAGATATTCAGACTAGGTAGCCAACCTGGTCCCGGTCAGGAAGAAGAATGGGGAAATCAGACTGTGTGTAGATTTCAGAAATCTAAATAAGTCGTCTCTTAAGGACAACTATCCGCTGCCCAAAATGGACCATGTGCTAGAAAAGGTAGTTGGAGCCAACCGAATGTCTATGATTGATTGGTTCTCTGGTTATAATCAAATCACCATGAATGAACAAGATAGAGAAAAAACCGCTTTCACTACACCATGGGGTACGCTCATATATGATAAAATTCCTTTTGGTTTGATGAATGCAGGGGCCACGTTCTAGCGTGCTATGGACATAACTTTCATCAGTGAAAGGGATAAGTTCGTAGTCATTTATCTTGACGATTTGACGGTTTTCTCTAAAACCGACGAAGAACACTTGATACATCTTAAACAGACATTCGAAAAATGCCACAGGTTTGGTCTATCTTTAAATCCAAAGAAATCACATTTCACCATGCAGGAAGGTAAGATTTTGGGTCATATCATATATAGGGATGGAATCAGGATTGATACCAAGAGGATTGAAGCAATAGATACTATAAATATTCCCAGAAATGTAAAAGAGATTCAATCTTTCTTAGGAAGAATAATTTTTTTACGAAGATTTATCCCGAATTTCGTTGAGATTGTAAAACTGATCACAGGTATGTTGAAAAAGGACAGCGAAGTAAAATGGATGACCGAGGCCAAAGAATCGTTCACACATATTAAGAAGGTCATAAGAGAGGTACCTGTTTTAGCGAGCCCCGACTATCTAAAAGGTTTTCTTATTTTCTCATTTGCCTCCGAACACACGATTGTCGTGGTGCTCCTACAAAAGAATGAAGAAGGTTTTGAACAACCGATCATTTTTTTCAGAAAGAGCCTTAGAGACACATAAATTAAGTATGATATAATCGAAAAACAAGCGTATGCCATGGTAAAAGCATTAAAGGCATTCAGAACATATGTACTACACTCCAAGATAATTGCGTATGTACCTACTAGTTCTGTGAAAGATATTTTGGTACAACCAGACAGCGATGGAAAAAGAGGGCGATGGCTTGCCAAAATCCAAGAATTTGATCTAGAAGTCAAACTGACCAAATTGATAAGAGGACAAGGCCTAGCCAAACTCTTGGCTGAGTTGAATTTCAGAGCCCTAGGTATCAATTTCCTGCAGGAAAGCAACAAAGACATGAACCTGAACGAGTTGAATGAGAAAATAGGCCCAAACAAGATCGAAGAGAAGTTCATATCATCAGGCTGGTACAGAGACATAGTATCTTACTTGCTAACTCTAAAATGCCCAAATGAGCTATCACCATCAAAATCCAGGACTATAAAACTTCATGCGGTTAAAGTCAGCTATATTGGAAAGATCCACTCGGTTTCCTGTTAGTCTGTTTAGTCGAATCAAAAACTTAGCGGGTTATAGACGAATTTCATGAGGGAGTCTATGGGGGGCATCACGCTTGGAGAGCTACAGCTTACAAAATTCTGAGGGTTGGGTACTACTAGCCAAAACTTTTCTCAGACGTTAATGCCAAAGTACAAGCCTGCAACCCTTGTCAACTATTTGCAGGTAAACAAATGCTCCCAACATTGCCTTTAGTTCCAGTCAAAGCTGAAGCTCCATTTCAGCAATGGGTTCTAGACTTCATAGGCGAGATTAATCCCCATTCCAGTGCTCAACACAAGTGGATCTTAACCAAAATAGATTATTTTACTAAATGGGTGGAAGCCATTCCAACCAAAAGGGCAACAGACTTGGTGGTAATCGATTTCTTAGAAGACAACATTTTGTCTAGATTTGGTTTCCCTCGAAAGATAGTTACAGACAATGCCCAAGCCTTTAAATCTATGGCTATGATCAGCTTCAGTCAGAAGTATAACATCGTTCTTGGCCATTTCACAACATATTACCCCTAGGGAAATGGATTGGCCGAGTCATCTAACAAGAGCCTGGTAAATATAATCAAGAAAGTATGGGATGAAAACAAAAGGTCTTGGCATGTGCACTTAAAATACGCATTGTGGGTGAATCACATAAGCACAAAAAGGTCTATCAGCATTTCACCTTTTTATATGGTATATGGGATAGATGTTGTGTTACCTATAAACCTAGCGCTTCCAGTGATGAAGTTATGGCAAGATCAAAATGAAGAACCCAATCATGTCACCAGGAGGATAAATCAGCTGATTGAAGTTCAACAACATAGGGTCAAAGTAGATGAAAAGTTGTAGAAGTACCAAGATGACATGAAGGCATTATTCGACTGGAGAGAAAAGGATGAAGATTTCCTCCCAGGTGATTTAGTATTAAGGTGGGATGCAAGAAGGGAAGAAGCAACAAAACATGGTAAATTTGACCACCTCTGGTATGGGCCATTCAGAGTCTCGACTCTGGAAAGAAAAAATTCTTTCCTACTGGAAAATATAGATGGTGAAATCCTCAACGCCCCTATCAACAAGCGTTATCTGAAGCATTATATGACATAACAGTCGCCTCAAANAAAAAAAAAAAAAAAAAAAATGGATACTTATATATATATTTTGTATACATATATATATTTTTCATTTAAGCATTGCTTTTGATTTTCTTTTTTATTTCATTAACTTTCGACACCTTTCGGATAGCCCCGATAATCTTCGTATTTACCTCTTACAAGATTCTAGCTGCACACAAGACAAGCAGGAGAAGTAAACCAAAATTTGGTGTCAGAAATAAATTGGCTTAAACAAGTGATACCTAAGAAATTTGATATTATGCAAAGAAATCGAAACAAAAAGGTAAATATGAGATTTCCTAAAAGACATGTTCTAAAGGACTATTAAAGAAAACCGAGGTAACCTCATTCAAACAACAACATTGTGTTAACTGATAAATAATAGAGTTGTTTCTTTGTTTAATCATCTACCAAAAAATAAGACAATTTAAACGATTCACCCAAAATTAAAAGCAGTCGGTCGAAGCAAAGTACCCCCGAAAAAGATCTACTAGAGTCAGTTTTGAATTTTTGACCTCTGTATTTTCAGTTCGTAGGTCACTACCTATCACCCTTTTCTATCTTCGGGTTTACCTTAGTCAACATCTTTCCGTTTCACATAAGAAGGGATAAGAGTTTTTGTTTCAACCTCGTGAGATTCAAATCATATTGTGGAAAGAAGGCGGCTCTTCACAACTCCTCGATCCCTTGCTAAATGAAGAGACGCTTAAAGTGATCCTAACTTTCCTAGGTTCTTCAACAATATCGAAGGATTGAGGCTTGCTCAAATAGAATGCCCTAAGAAAGTTATTTTCCCTTTTTTCCCTGAGAACGAAGGTGTTTTGAAGGTTAAGGGAAGGTTGGTACCGAGTAATCAAAGTAAGTTGACAGACCTATAATGCAAAATATTACACAGATATCAGCTCTAATACAAACTGATTGCCCCCATCTTCGTGCTCTAAAAAGAAAATT
>SNQJ01S0160973.1:3344-21764 GCA_010110895.2 Picea sitchensis | reverse complement strand
CGGAGCACTCGCAGGACAATGACTTTGGAGCATTCGCATTTGGATAAGGTACGTCTGTTAAAGTTGTTACTTGCAATGAAATTTAATTTACACTTGTTTATTTTATTGTACTCGGATGAAGATTTCATTGCCATGAGCTTTCCTTTCACATGTATTTCTATGGTAATTGTAATCCCTTTGTCGCTTGATTCATTCAGTAAGAACCCTTACTATCCACAATAACCTTTATTTCTGAGTTACTGTCTATTTGTGTGTGGCTAGAATGAGCCCCAGACTCAAAACCTTACCCGCACTCATGTATCTTCTGCTTGCGTTTTCTTTATTCCTTGATTGCACTTTTATTTCATTATTTGCTTCTCCACGGAGAAGATCTGGATGTAGATTTGTGTTTTTTTTTCGTCTGTTCCTTTATCCTTTAAGTTATTAGTCTATGCATGAGTAGTCAGCCAGGAGCCGAATTGATTGTCTTTCACTCCGGTGTTAAGGATTTAGATTCAAATGCCATGTTTTCCTGTGCACGGATAATAACTGTAGGATCTTTTCTCTGCCCCGCAAGGAATTCTCTCCTGAGCATTTATTCTCTCCTTATCCTCAGCGATCATTTTGTTTCTTCTTTGCAACTTCGTTCTTCCAACCAATGATTGGGGTGTCACTTCCAGTTGTCTAAACAGTTTTATTTCTCAGCATTATTTTTCGTTTTGACTGCCCGGCCAGTTCACTTCTATGAACAGCAAGATCACCTTTCATTGCTATGTGTTTATTGTTTACCTTACTCTGTGAAGATTTTTGATTGATAGCCCAGTGAATTCACTGCTAGGCGCAGCGAAACCACCCTTCAAAGCTCAGAGTTATTGCTCTCTATGTTTTTTTTTTAATTTCTCCCAGCAAACATCATTAATAATCTATGCATTTTGCTCCATGATTTGTACAGGTATCTCTACGTTTTTTTGAATGATCATCTCTGCGTTTTGAATTATTAATCCCCAAATGATTATCTCTGCATTTTGAATGATTAATCTCCAAATGATTATCTCTACGTTTTGAATGATTAATCTTTGCGTTTTTTTTTAATGATCATCTCTGTGTTTTGAATGATTAATCCTCGAATGATTATCTCTATGTTTTGAATGATTAATCTTCAAATGATTATCTTTGTGTTTGAATGATTAATCTCTCATTTTTTTTGAATGATCATCTATGTGTTTTGAATGATTAATCTCTAAATGATTATCTTTGGGTTTGAATGATTAATCTCTGAGTTTTTTTGATTGATTAATCTTCGATCACCTTGGCTCCTTGTAAAAGGGGAAAAAACGTCTTTCCCTAGCGAATCCGGGTGTCTCGTACCAACCGTCTATCTGTTCTATGTTCCTCAGAAAAATTTGAGTTATCAAACAACGAATTACTTGGCGATTTTCCCAACAAAAGTAGTGCCCCTGGGCGATTTTCTTGGCGTTTTACACAGCGATTTCACCCAGTATTTAAACAGCCATTTCACCTAGTTTTTACACATCGATCTACCCCGTATTTACACAGTGATTTACACAGAACCCACCCAGCGATTTTGGGGCTTGATTCTCTATGTTGCTTCAGATCTCTACGAATGCACCTTATGAATCTTTGTTTCCAGGGTATTAGTTACACTTACAGTTGGGCGTAAAAACCTTGGATGGGGTTCATGTTACAGCCAGGCGGTTTTTTTTTAATCTGAAGACTGGTTTTCTTAACCAACAATTGGGTAATACATCATTCTTTTTCTAAGAAGGGTTTACTGGAAACTTCAGTCATTTACCTCAAAATTAGATCTTGCAACTTGGTAAGTTATGAAAACAATGGTTAATCAATTTTATTATTGGCGTAATTTTATGTATTTAATCATATTGAGGTTGATGTATCCTAATGATGGGTGATTGATAAACCCAAAATAATGTTGTTAGATTTGAAACTAGAGTTAAGACTCGTGGTTACACYTGTGGACTATGTTGTTGTTGACGAGTGGTGTTCCCTAGTTAATGTTTCAGCTGCTACASTGAATTGACCRATCGAAACGAAATAGAGTTAACTTATATGTATATGCAGRCATCGACACTATTATTATCACACATTATTTAGTATCCCTGAAAATTGGACAGGAAGAGACTATTTAAAAGGTGTAAATTAACCCTTGCATGAATATTCCATTAAAACAATTGTGGTTGAAAGGGCATTTAAGGTATGGMAATATTATTCTCATGCTATTTTGATTGTAGTGTTATATTATATTATATTCGTCCTTCTTACAAATGATGTACTAACAATGGTTTATTATATTCGTTGAGATATTCGGAATAGATATAAAGACACGAGATGGTGTGTAGTATATGTGTGTAAATCATAGAATAAGATTTAATATAAATAAATAATATTTAATATGAGTGTTAACTAAAAGTTCTATCCTCTTTAATAATTGAATTTGAGGTAAGCAAGAAAGATTAAAATGGTTGCAAGAAAAATCCCTACTTTGCTCATTATAGAATTACTAAAGTTGTTGAATAGGTGTTAGGTACACTAAAATGGTTATGTACTATATAGATAATTAAATATATTTGTACTATTAAACGTATACATATACATATAATTGTATATGGGTTATGTTAATAATAGAAGGTGATTGGGCTTATTGATTTTGTTATTAAGTTCTCCAATGAATTTGTTTTTGATAATAAATTAATCTATTGATTATATGTTAAGGTTGATTTTAATTTAATCACTCTTAGTAATATAATGTGGCCTATGCATCCCACTTGCTTCAAAGTTATTGTTGGTTAAGTTGAATACTACACAAGTGTTATTTTAATTATTGATTAATAATTACGAATGTTGCAAAATATTTAAATAGGATAGTAAACTACACAAATATTATAATTGGAATATCTTGTCTACTAAAGTGCTTATTAATTATAAAAAAAATAAACAAAAAAATTTGCACTAATTATGCATCACATGTAGTCGTAACGACGGGGGTCCTTACAACCAAGGCATTCCATTTACNCTACACAAATATTATAATTGGAATATCTTGTCTACTAAAGTGCTTATTAATTATAAAAAAAATAAACAAAAAAATTTGCACTAATTATGCATCACATGTAGTCGTAACGACGGGGGTCCTTACAACCAAGGCATTCCATTTACATTCGTTTTTCATTCTTGGGCAAATTTTGTTTGCAAGATTTTTTCCTTAGACATTGATTTTTTCAATCAATATTGCAAGGGATTTGAAAGGTCTTTGAAAGATCTTTCCAATGCTATGCTATATTCTTAATTTGGCTTTGTATAGTGGCCACAATATTCATTTAAATGGTTTCATACCCCCCGATTATACAAACTCTAGTTCTTATGGGATGAATATCTTTGAAATAGAGATGAATCTTGGAAATACCCTTTGGTGCATATTTGAATGTAGTTTCCAACACAACTAAAATCATTCAAAATGGATAAACATTGAAGGAGAAATCTAAATTTTACCAACAAACACTCCAAAATCAGTGAATTTCCTTCAATGATGTCTTCTCCTTGGATTGCATGCATTTCTAACATTGTTTATTCTTCTTCATTGCAGCTCTTCTTCATTGGCTCATCAATGGCCTCCCATGGAACAATACCATGGAATTACCAGGCCTTTAAGACCAAACAAGCTCTGATACCACTATTAGAATGCGTAAAATGGAGATAAGTGTGGATTGTGATTATTCATTCATATGATACACATATAAGTACATTAATGTGACCTTTGTATTTGTATTCCAAGGTATCTTGAATTCCCGGTGATCATTACACTATCACTTGACGTTATACATTCCTTCAAGTGACTAATACCAAAACCCTAACGGATTAGGTTTGCAACATATCCCCCCCCCCTTCCTTTGGCATATTGGGATGAAGATGTGATGATATTAATATTATTTTCCAAATGCATCGTCAACTACTGTTTCATATAGAGATTAAATATGAACATAAAGCATCAATTGAATCACAGATCATGACAGGTAGCATCAATTGTTCCACCCATCCTACCATTTTTCATATTAAACTCTGTAACTTATATTTTAGAGTTATTTCAGAGTTTTTGTATGGCTAGTTTGTTTCAACTTCTAGGCCATATCCAATGAAAAATGTAAATGGTTTAATTGTAAAATCAAATATTTTTATTTATACAGAAAGAGAGGGGTATTATGTTGTAGAATAACTTTCAAAACTTCCAAATTTTAGGTATATAAAACAAATTTTAACTTAGTAAGTATATGTAAAATGGTTTCAAATTTTATGAAATCATTTTTATATTTACAAATATATGAGATGGAATTAACTTGAGACCAAACATAAATATTGAGATAGATAAAATTTAATGCTTAGTCATTTTCAAGGTTGTGTGAATTGATCATATCTTGTGCGAAGAACTCTACATTCCTTACTTCGCACACATCCTAACCTCCACACACTTTACACTACTTCCCGCACATCCTAACCTCCGCACAACTCATTTCTCTATATTTTATTATATTTTTACTAAGTTTTACTCCACATTGAACACTTGCTTTATTTACTTGTTTTTACTAAGTTTTATGCTAAATGGCCTCACTCCTCTCTATACTACTTTCCTATACTTAGTCATTTTTTTACTCTTCATACCCCATACTTAGTCCTTTTCCTTGCTCTCCTTACTCTCCATAATTATCATTCTCCTTTTGGCATAAATAACAATGTTATTCTTCTTTGATATATGAGTTATATTTTGAAAAATACCATTCATTACCTATGCATTTAGTTATATTAAGTTTCACTATTCATTATATTTTTTCAAACTAACTCAGTAGGGACTATGCTACCATGCAACTCTTGTTTTAATATGTTTTAGTTATTGCTT
The DNA here is from genome assembly GCA_010110895.2 of Picea sitchensis. Taxonomy (NCBI): domain Eukaryota; kingdom Viridiplantae; phylum Streptophyta; class Pinopsida; order Pinales; family Pinaceae; genus Picea; species Picea sitchensis. The sequence goes on along the minus strand of SNQJ01S0160973.1, from coordinate 16,858 downwards.
ATTATTTTGTTGATATCATACACATAGTAATCAAAGGGACTTAAGATATGTCCAACAAACCAAATTGATTGGAGTGGATATTAATAAGATGTTATATTCTTAATAATTTAGATTACATATCAATACCAATACTCTATCATGTGTTGCATTGTTTATTGCACATATTCCTACTAGAAACAAGAATATTTGACCTTCTTTTTCAATTCTTTGTAATATTATTAGTCTTGGCCATGCCTGAGACTATAGCACTCGATTTTGTATTGGTTGTGAATTAGTTTTTGTGTTGACGAAAAAATTATCACTTTTTTTCCATAGTTTAACTTTGTTGCAAGCGATTCAATTTTGTTTCATGGCTTCTAATTGGTCCTTCAAAACAACATCTTATTGTCGGGCCAGCGGCAAATATTTAATAAGAAATTTAATTATGCAAATGTAGAGCATGGTTGGAACGAGTGCTTTTACGGGTGCATGTACAAGAATTTAATAAGCAAGTTAATTATGCAGTTGCAGCGAATGGTGCATGTACGGGTGCATGTATGTGTCCCAAAGTTACAATGTGAAGGTACATGACCATAGCTATGTGGGGATATACATGTGAAAAAGTATCCACACTTAAGCAGCAACGCATTGCACATTGCAATATTAAATAATTAATAAATATTAATTTCCCTAGTCAATAGATATGCAACGCAATTCTCCTTTTTTTTGGGTATCTGTTATATTCTTTGCATGTGTGTGTGTGGGCGTGTCAGATTCGACAACTGCATCTGACGATCCCAACTTCCTTTGTTGAATGTGTCGTGTGCGTCAAGCGCTTCCTAAGGGGTCCCAGGGGGGGCCAGGTATGCCCCCCCCTAGTTACACGTAGCGTTCGAGGCAGCGCCCCAAACGTTTTTTGGGGGCGGTATTTGCTATTTTTAGCGGTTTTCTAAATTAATCCTGGATTAAGGGATTAGGGTTTTGGTAGCTACAGAATACCTAAAAACATTGTATATATTGTATGGTAAACGATGAAATTAATGCAATGAAGAGTTGAAAGGTTTTCTCTCGGTTAAGGGTTTCCGATATAAATCTTTGTGTACTATGTGTATGAGCCATTGATTAATTTTTATTTTTCTTAAGAATCTATATGCATTGCTTTACTTCACAGGTTTAAAACTTACACTTTCCTGGTTTGTATACGACATCAAAGTCATACCCTCTAACCACAAACTCCATCTGGGAACTCTGTTGTTGCCCTATTCTAACACTCTATAGTTCTTAAGCATTCCTTTCATATGCTTCACACATGTTCTTACTGTGAAATGTACATTCTTCAAAAATAATCTAAATCATTTGATTCCAATTTTAACAACAAGAATTTCTTTGTGTGATGATGGATATCTTTCTCCAGCATCTTTGAAGCATCCTAAGGTATACATACAAACCTCTTCTCTCTGAGTGTTCTTTTTTAGCAATACACATGCCCATACATCATTTGAGGCATCACTTTCTAATATGAAAGGTAAGGCTTGCGATGGCAAATGCATCTTTGGTAGGTTCTAGACTTTTTGTTTGATTATTTGAATTGTTGCAGTCATTCTAGAATTCTAAGCAATTTTACCTCTCAATTTTCTTTGTAAAATTATGGCATCCTTGGTTTGTTGTTCATAAAAAAATTTGATATAATTTAAACATCCATGGAATATTTGGAGCTACCTTTTATCCATAATTGCATCCCATAAGTTCTGTAAAGATTTCAAAATATGCTCTTGTAGCTCAAATTTTCCTTCGGCTAGAAGTAACCCAAGGTATTCAATTCTAGTTTTAGCAAACTCTATCTTTGTTTTTGACAAAGCAATTCCATGCTTATACAGAGCTTCATATAATTTTTTCAAATGGATTTTGTGTTGTTTTAGATCCATAGAACAGACCAACAAGTCATCAATATAAATAATCACAAAATCTAGATCTCTAAAAACATCCTCCATTCATTTTTGAAATTCTGAGGGAGCATTTTTCAGGCCAAATGGGACAACACGCCATTGATATTGCCCATGTGGGACCACAAAAGCAGTTTTATATCAATCAGCAAGATTTATACCTATCTACTAGAATCCACTCTTTAAATCAAACTTGCTAAATATGTTGTTATTTCCTATTTTAGCAAAAAACATTTCTTTTGATGGGAGAGGATATATGATAGGCATGAGTGCTTCATTCAAATCTCTGTAATTGATGACCATCCTAGGATTTCCTCTTTTCTATTCAAAATGTTTGTTTACATAAAAGGTTGGACAAGCCGATGGACTCCTGCTTGGTTCAATCAATTTTCTTTTTAACAACCCTGCTATCTTTGATTTGCAATACTTTGTTTCAAATGGAGACATTAGATAAGCAGATGCCTTTTGAGGTTTACCAAAATAATTTTCTCTATAAGGGAGATCCACAAAATATTGTTCTCTAGTCCATAAAGCATATAACAGTTAGAGGTATGATCCTTTTTCTATCTTTTTCCCGATATCGGATATTTCTTCTAATCCATGTAATTCAACATTTTGGATCATCTTTTTAACCCTCAAAGTTTTTCTACATAATGTTCAACTTCATCTGGGACATTTGTAGGTACTTTATTTTCAAAGGTTTTCTTATGAGGCAAGCAAACATTCTTCCCATTTATATGCAAATGTATTTCATCAGAAGTGATAGTGAAAGGAAGATATATATTTACAAAATCTTGTCCCAAAAGCATATCAGTACCAGTATCATAATAATACATATTTACAGTCACATTTTGCTCATTTAGTAACAAAGGGAAATCCGGAGCAAATCTTGAAATAGGAACCATAGTTCCATTGACTGCTCTAAATGATATATTAATCTTTTGCCAGTAATATTCAGGTATACCTGCAAACTTGGCAGAAGAGCTCATTGCACCTGTATCTATCTGAACATCAATATGGTAAAGATTGTAATTAGGAACCTTTATTCCTATTGTGGTTACTAGTTTGTCATCTAAGCCATTAAACTGGGGGAACAACGTGGACATCGTCTGTTTAGGAATTTCTTCTTTTGTTTCATGAAAATAACCAGACAATCGATCTTCCAGTTCTTTATTCATCATGGATTTCAATCTTGTTAAATCACCTTTGTTTTTATTTAGAGATACAAGTATTTCCCTAATTAGAGTTATCTTTTGTCTTATTTCTTCCTCTTTTGCTTCAATTTGTTATACTATGTCATCATGGGAATCTATAGAGGAAGGGGATTCCGTTTCATCAATGACTGGTATTGGGTGTTTATTTACATATGGCTTTCTTTAGTGTAAGAAAAAGGTTTCTTGTTTTTTAACCTTTGCCTTGTGGGTGTGTATGGGCCTTGGTGGCTTAGTCTCCTGAATATCATTATCAGTAGGATAATAATTGGCAATATCCACCATGATAGGTTGTGAGAGGGAGACAAGTTGTTGTTGTAAGGAGACAATCTATCCATCAAGCTTTCGGCAAAGTCTAAAGTCACCAACAGATAAGGAAGGGATGTGAACAACAAGTTGGTCAATTTGATGTTTAATGGATGCGGGAGTAACATCAAAACGAAACATTTCTACGAAGTAAGTAGAAAGAAAATCAATATTAGCTACAGAAGATTCTGAATCAGAATGAGAAACAAGCATGTGGATGTTATTTACACAATGGCTTAGCTCTTGTGAATTATAATCAGAATTAATAACATTGAGGTATTCACCATCTGAACGAGGGGACTCAACATGATCCCATTCAGCAGGATCATATGCAGATTGAAAAAGTTCAATGATTTTATGTTGATGTTTGGTTTTTCCTCGCAAAGGCAAGCTTAGAACAAATATAGCAAGTGGATTTCTTAGTAGGATTGGTTATTTTCTTAAAATAGGATTTTGGCTTGGGAAAAGACCTTCAGTATTTAAAAGGATTCTTAAAATGACATATTTATAACTTGATTGTTGAATCTTACACTTCATGCAAGTGTAGTTAGAGCCACATTTGTTCTTTTTACGATGGTTATATTTGCAACCAAAATGATAGTTTTCAGCGTAAATGTCACTAACTCATTTGTCAAAGCCTGACTATTTTTTAATAGATTTATCTATTTTTCTTTGTAAACAAGCCTTTTGAAGGGACTTAACAATTAGTTATTGCATTCCTACCAAAGATTATTTATCCATATTAGTTATTTCAAAGGGATGTGTTTCTCTCACCAAATCTGGAATTCTACCCGGCATAGCTACTAAATACTTCGTGATATAGGCAGTATTATCAGTATCTGGGGTTCGATAAAGAAAATCCTGCATAGTACAAAATAATTCAAGAAGTTAGGGAATGTCACACAATTTATGCTTCATGAAAAGGTCAACAAGTAATTGCTTATCAAGTAAAGCATTTCCATAAAATTCAGCAGCAGCAACACGGATTAATTCTTCTAGTGGTTTTTCTACTTTGATTATCTTAATTTTCTCAATAGGAGCTAATCTTTCCCAACAGACTTCTAGATTTCCTGTGAATCCCCATATTAATATAAGTGTTAGATCACTCCAAGTAACTATATTCTTAAATACAAATTTATGAGTCTTGGACCAAGCATTCCATTTTTGGAAAATCATAAGGATTTCATTCTAAGAACTCCATTTTAGATTTGACAAAGGAGCAGGATCTGTGTTATCTCTAGAAATGCTAGGAAATTCTTCCAAGTTACTCGGATCATACGGTATTTTTCTGTCCTTAATGACGTATTTTTCATTGCACCATTTTTCCCATGCAGTTTGGAAAGGTTTTCCTCCTGCGGTTTCTTCTGAGCTATGGGGGTTGTCATGAGTAACACCAAAATTTCCTTCTTAGTATTTATTAACCATGTTTATTTTTATTTGATCTTGTAAAGCATCATATTGTGCTTAGACAAGAACAATCTTTTATGCAACTAGTGCAAAGGCTAATTTATTCTCTCCAATTTCTCCTGAGATTGACACAACATTTTCAATTGCAAATATTGATGTTTGTCTCTTCTTTGTGAAGAGGATCTAGTAAAATGGATTTTTTTCTCTTCCATTTTTGCAAGAGCACCAGGGGAGTTAACTAAAGAAGTTTCTCCATGGAGGCTATGAAGAGCTTCCAAAATTATGTCAGTTTTGACCTTTAGTTCGTGCATGTCTTGATATGTCTTTTGAGTCCTTTCATCTTGTTCATCAAACTCAACATGCATCCTAGACATATGTTGTTTTATTTGAAAAATATAATGAGCCATGTCATCTATATTATAAGCTAAATAGACTGATTGGTATTTCGAATAATTTTGCAGACGAATTAAATCAGGAAGTTTTCATCTTTAGTTTTTCTATAATGGACAAAGTTGATATCTACAACGACAGTCTCGTCTTTATATTTAGGAGCATAGTCACCATGACCCAAATTCCTTTCTAGTAACTGGGTTCTTTCTAATGATTCATTTTTCTCTCTAGGCAAGGGGAAAAGAAGTAGATTTATAGATCTAGGACTATTTATTTGTATGTAGACATTGTAGTTTATGTGTTTCCATTATGTTCTTCGCCCGAGGTAGCAGAAGAAAATTGTTCAAAGGTAGGATTTGAAGTAGAGACTAGACAATATTTACAATAAGTCTTTTTAGATTTATGCAAGGCCATATGTTCTTGAAGTTCTAATCTACCAGAGGTACTATCATATTCATGAGATATTTGATTTTTATCTTGAAGTGGTGAGCTAATATTACTCATGGATCTCTGGAGTCTAAGAACTGGGCCTTTGGAAGAGTTACAAACAGTCGGTTGTTGTGGTTGAGGAGGCGGTAAGTATTTCTGACTTAAAGGATGATATGTAGAATCCCATTATATAGGCAGAGAGAGAGATGAAAATCCTAAGACAATGGGTGTTACATTTCCAGGGCCAACCACCATGCCTTCAGTTGTAGCACGTTTAAGGAGATTCGGGTTAAGAATAGGGAGAGTGGTACTGACAAAATGGAGACAAGTTGTTGCATGTAACTGTGCAATATCAAATCTAAAGGACATATTAAAACCAAATAAAGAAATGTATGCTTGCAATAATTCATTAATATGGGGTCTGTCGGAGATACTTGATATCTTGGAACAACAGAGGACCGGACATGGTTGTTATGAAGAGGAGCTTGGAATCCTCCTAGCAAAGCATCTTCAAATTTGTTGCGATGAGAATCAATAACACAAGCTAAAGCATAAACATTAAGGCATGATCAAACAAGAGGATTTATACCAAACTGTAAAAGAACCAAATGCACATATTTATAATTGTGTTCCAAACCCCATTCAATATCGTCAGGTTTAATCAAAGGGATCTGATAAATAGGTTGTTGCAAATTAATAGGGATATTTATAGAGGAATATCGGATCAACGTAGATGCATGAAATTGGAACATCGACAAATTATCAATTCTATCGGGATTGATCTTTGGTAACTACCAGTTAACATTAAGCTCAAATTTTTGCATTGTTATCTTCATATCATAAAGCTTATCTAAGCTAGTGGAATTTAGCAGACTAGTAAACCATGACTTCTTTTTAGTTTTAACAACATTTTTTGCTAAAATCATAAGATTGAGAAGAGAATGAATGCCATGAAGGTTCCATATTAATACTGCAAACTTTGACTATGTTTTGCACACACATGTAAAGTAGCAAACACCAAGAAAGTTAATTGCACCTGGAGAAAGGTATCGTTTAGTTACACGCCTTCTTGGCTCCATTAGTTGTATCACGATCTCAAAGTCACTGCTCGACAACAAAATCAATTATCACATTTTCTAAGTAGCAACATACCACATCTCGCTTGTTGAACATATCAAATACATACCTCGTAAGACAGAGAACTCTTGAGATATGAAAAATGCTCAATATTTATTAATATTTAGAAGTATGGATTACAAGCAGATTTGGCTCTCATACCAAATTTACCTTATGGGGCATCCATGCAAAAAGATTGCAAGACTTACTTCTTGACTCTCAAAGGATGGAAACAAATCGACAGAGCTCAAGCCTAAGTGCTAAGTAATATGTAAAACCATAAAAATTATCCTCAAGACATCCAATAAACTAATCACAGTTATTCCAATGAGAAAATAATAGAATGCATGGCTAGTGTAGATCGTTGGAATGAGAATGGCCTCAAAGTCGCACAATGTTGCTTGCAGATAATCGACGAATCGTTGTGGATGAATTTTTGAGAGCAATCTCACTATTCAATAAGTTAATCGAAAAAATAAAACATACCCATTTGGGTAAGCACCAAGATGTTCCATTTATAACTTTTGACTCAGAAAACAAAAGCTTCTACTATGAGAAAAAATCATTTTTCACTTGCAATGTCTGTTTTTCATTCTTGGGAGAATTTTGTCAGCAATATTTTCTCCTTAATCACTGGTTTTTCAATCAATATTAAGAGGGATTTGTTAGACCTTTGAAATAACTTTCCAACTCTATGTTCTATTATTAATTTGCCTTTGTATAATGGCCACAATTTGCATTTTAATGGTTGCATACCCCATGATTGTACAAAATCTGGTTCTTATGGGATGAATATCTTTGAACTAGAGATGAAACTTGGAAATACAAAAATACCCTTTGGCGTGTATTTGAATCTTGTTTCCAATGCAACAAAAATCATTCAAACTCAAAAATCAATGAACTTCCCCTTCAATGATGTCTTCTCCTTGGATTGCATGCATTTCTAGCATTCTTTCTTCTTCATCGGTGCATCTCTTCTTCTCATTAATGACCTCCCATGGAACAATACCATGGAATTACCAAGCCTTTAAGACCAAACAAGCTCTGATACCACTGTTAGAATGTACAAAATGGACATAAGCATGGATTTTGATTATTCATTCATATGATACACATACAATTACGTTGATGTGACCTTTGTATTCGTATTCCAAGGTCTCTTGGATTCTCGATGACCGTTACACTTGTTAACATCGGTATTTTTAGGGTAAAGTTTAGAGTTTGTCTAAGGTTTTAAAAGTCATGCCATGATCTTGGGAAGACCAAGGCATTTCAAAGTTGAGTCAATGGTTTGTATAGGTCATTAAATACTATCAAGGTGAAGAATTCATTTAAGAGGGTCCATAGGTGGTTTGTCATCATGAAAGATTTTTGCAAGGGACTTGTCTTGAGTTTAAGTCATATCCAAGTCATAAGTTTAAAAAGTAAAGTCTTGTCAAAGCATCATTTGTGGGCATAATCACATAAAAATTGTTAGTACAGGTGTTTAATGGCTATTTGTGGCATATGTACCTTGGAAAGATCAAAACTTGGCGCGTTGCGCAAGTCACTTAAATGATGCAAGAGGCCTTTTCAGCTCAAATGGGTACCTTTTCCCTCTCAAACCTCTTCACATCAAATATTGTATCTTTATCCATCATCCTTCACTCCTTTGCATGAGTTCTTGGCCTACAAACTGGTTTCTTACCCCTTGAGCAAACTCCCAAAGCCGCTACTATGCAAACCTTGTTTTTTACGCTATGCATCTACTGTGCAGACTTGCGCGCTACGCAAATCTCAGTGCTTATGCTTTCGCTCCTCACCTCATATCCAGTCGCCGGCTTTGGTAAACACATGTGAAACTTAACCATCCACACATTGATATCCTGCTAATTCACTTCCCTATCACTTAGTGAAGCTCTCATGTTATTTGAAACAAACCCTATCCTTGTTAATCCTGCTACGCAAGCTTACCCGTTAGGTGTTAAGCATCTCTCCCCCTACCACAGGATTATATCCACCCTGTAAGGTTATTCATTCATCCATGACATCACAGGAGAAAAATAAGCACATAGGATGGAATGTATTGAGGTATGAGCCACAAAGCCTCAACTTGGTGAACTCGTACCCTGCATTTAGAGTTTATTTTGAGTAGGCTGGATGCATTAGATTCTGTGAGAAAATTCAAGGATATAACCAACAGCTGACAAAGGATTTTTCCCTCAACCACAGTGGTGTCCGGAAAACAATTGTTGGGGTCATCTTCCCAGTGTCAGAGGAGTCAATAGTTGTTGCTACAGAGATCCCAATCCTAGGGGAAAAATGGTTTAAAGGTATGCCTTTGGATTCTTCATTTTATATTGATTTCCTTAAGCCTAAATACAGAAATCAGAAGATAGAATCCACCATTCCTAGGGAATATGTGTTAGAGACCTATGAGAAGTTGTTGAGTGTCATACAAAGATATTTCACTTGTGAGGGTAGGTTTTATAGGGTGTACCAGTACCATGTGAGACTCATCATGCACTTCACAGGAAAAAACCCTCTCAACTTGCCCTTTTACCTATATAGAAGATTAGGAAAGATGGAAGACCTGGTCCAAGTTAGAGCTGACCAACTTAAGAGCAGTCGGTTCCATTTCTCCTTAGTCAAGCTACTAATTGTTGAAGAACTCAGAAAAATAAATAGGGAATGGGATTATTTCTTGTCCTCAGCTAATATTCCCCTGGATCCCAAAAGAGATACCCCATTGTCTGTTGAAAGGGTGTCTCCTAGCAGCTCAGGTAAAAAGGGAGAAAGTGTTGTAGAGAAAATCAAAGGGAAGGAAATTAAAGGCTCTCCTCCAAGCCATCCATTTCCAAAGAAGGGTAGAAAACTTTTTTTCACTGATGAATCAAAAGAGACCCAGACACCTAAAAGGCCAACCACAAGATCAACAGCAAGAAAGGTTCCTACACCAGAAGTCCAAACAGAGTATGTTGAGATTTTAGATTAGGGGATGGATGAAGGCCAAGCCAAAGCAAGAGATAAAGACTTAGAAATTAGGGAATTTCAACAACATCTCGGAGAGGCTCGGCATATGATTGCTCAGTTTTATCAAGAAAACAAAGAGCTGAAGAGGAAGGTAGCTGTGAGAGGTTCTAAGGAACAAACACCACAAGTCAAGACAGATCCTAAAAGTGAAACATCCAAGAAAAATTTCTCAAAACCTTGACACCACAGTTGTAGCCAATCCCACAACACCTCTGACAAGATCCTCGGCCAGGAAGAATAGTCCAGACGTACAGGGCAAGCAAGCAGTAAGTGAGACACCTCCTACTTCACCCACAGAAGGAGAAAAGAACATAAGTTGGCTTAATAATCAATTGAGGGAAGCTTAAGATCAAATCATTAATCTCAGGGAAGAAAAGAGGATATCATATGACAGAGCCATGAAACACTTTAAAGAATGCATACCAGCCAGAGAAAATGCTTGTGCAACCCTTTCCAATGCCCAGTCAAAATTGAAGAGAAATGTAGGCCTGTTAAGGAAAGTGGGAAATTTAAAGGTACAGAACCTAACATTGAGGAAGGAAAAAATGTATCTAAAGTATAATATGCAGTTGAATAATGAGGCCAGGAGAAGACTGGGGCTACTTGCAGAAATAGCACAAATATGAAAGGATGAAAAACACAGTTTTTCTTTTTGGAGGAAGTCACCATTGCAATTGCAAACTAAAAGGTGACTAAGGGAGGTAGAAGTTAGCTAAGTTTGAACATATTGCCATATAAACACCTTTTTGAAGCCCCCGTACTTATGATCCAAACAGTTATGTTAGTATGAATCACCCTTTTTGAGCAGCTACAAATTTTGACTGATAAGGCAAACATACACAACACTTGTGTAGCGCACCAACGCTACGCAAATGTTGTAGTCGTATATAAATGAAAAGGACAGCATCAAAGGTTGGGCATACCACATTGGAGGTTAAATCAAGGTTTTGTATCAATGGCTGCCACCTGGACCTGCACAAATTTCAAGAAAGCCCGGCACGCTATGCAAATGTTGTAGGTAGAATTTGTGTAGCACCAGCACCAATACGCTACGCAAAGGTGACAGAGCTACATGACAACATACCTTTTCTCTCGAAGGAATCTACAAAGGAACCTAATGACTCATCCACACTTCATAATCAAATTTATCTTAGATATTTGATTGTATAAGATATGTTTGTTTTGCATTAAATAGGGTCAAACAGACTTACTATTTTTAGTAAAGTTGTTTTTGAGTTGTCCTCTTCTATTGTAAACAAATCCACTATTGTAGTCAGGAGGAATTCGGCCCCTAGTAGCCTAGTATGGCAAGTAGGATCTTATATATTTGGATCATTTTGATGTAAACAGGGTGAGTTAGCAGAACTATAGTATTTTTTACTTTCACTGTAAAATCTTTGAATCTGAATGGAATGAAATGCAGAAGCCCTGAACCTTCATGAAATATATTCTAATGGTGATGAGCTGACAATGTGTTTCTTGTCTTTGTGTACGTATCTCTTGAGTATTTATTTACATCTCATTTTTCCTCTGTTTGAATTGATTTTTAAGAGTTAGAATTCATCTAAAGGGTGCTCTAAACTCAAGGAATTTAAAATTTGTCCTTTTCTTCCTAACTAGGTCAGAATTCATCTATATGGTGCTCTGATGCTGTTATTTTTTGCTTTCTTCCTCTTTCTCCCTCTATAACTAAATCCAAAAATCAAGGTTTCATCAACCAAATTTATCCTATGTTCCTCTGTGAGGTTCTATTACCAAGACATTAGTTTCATTTGTTTTTAATATTTGACTCCATAGCCCAAAAAGAATCCTTCTCCTCCTTGCCAACAACACTTTATCAAATCCAATCAAACCTTGAAACCCTAGCCATTGTTCTATCAAGAAAAATAGTCTATCAAAGATTAAGTGACAAGAGAGGGAGCCCCCTCTAGATTGGAAGGGCTAGCTTCCAATCTTAAAGTTGGTTTGTAGGTTACCTTTGTAAATTGTTTCCTCAGCCAAACCAATATACTCAGTGCTAACAACACAATCACATGACGTTTTACATTCCTTCAAGTGACTAATACCAAAACCCTAGTGGATTAGGTTTCCAACATATTCCCCTCCCCCTTCCTTTGGCATATTGGGATGAAGATGGGATGATCTTAATATTATTTTTCAAATGCATAGTCAACTAACTTGTCAGATAGATATTAACTATGAAAACAAAGCATCACCTGAATCATAGATCATGACATGGAGCATCAACTATACCACTCATCCTACCATTTTTTAGATTAAACTCTGTAACTTATATTTCATAGTTATTTTAGAGTTTTATGATGGCTACTTCGTTCCAGCATCTAGGCTATATCCAATGAAAAATGTAAATGGTTTAATTGTAAAATTAAATATTTTTATTTATATAGAAAGAGAGGGGTATTATGTTGTAGAATAAATTTCAAAACTTCCAAATTTTAGGTATATAAAACAAATTTTAACTTAGTAAAGGATATATGTAAAATGGTTTCAAATTTTATGAAATTGTTTTATATTTACAAATATATGAGATGGAATTAACTTAAGGCCAAACTTGAGCAATATTGAGATAGATAAAATTATATACTTAGTCATTTTCAAGGTTGTGTGAAATGATCATCTCTTGTGTGGAGAACTCTACAATCCTTGCTTCCCGCACATCCTAACTTCCACACACTTTACACTACTTCTCGCACATCCTAACCTCCGCATAACTCATTTATCTAGATTTTATTATATTTTTACTATGTTTTACTCCACATTGAATACTTCCTTTATTTTACTTGTTTTTAATAAGTTTTATGCTAAATGACCTCACTCCTCTCTATGCTACTTTCCTATACTTAGTCATTTTTGTTACTCTTCATGCCCCAAATTAGTCATTTTCCTTGCTCTCCTTACTCTCCATACTTATGATTATCCTTTTGGCATAAACAAAAATGATATTCTTCCTTGTTATATGAGTTGTATTTTGACAAATACCATTCATTCCCTATGCATTTAATTCTATTAAGTTTCATTATTCATTATATATTTTCAAACTAACTTGGAAGGGAATACGCTGCCATGCAGCTCTTGTTTTATTATGTTTTAGCTATTGCTTATTATTTTGTTGATATCATATACATAGTGATCAAAGGGACTTATGATATGTCCAACAAACCAAATTGATTGGAGTGGATCTTAATAAGATGCTTTATTCTTAATAATCTAAATTACATACCAATACCAATACTCTATCATATGTTGCATTGTTTACTGCACATATTCCTACTAGGAACAAGAATATTTGAACTTCTTCTTCAATTCATTGTAATATTATTAGTCTCGGTCGCGGCTTGGACTATAGCAATCGATTTTGCATTGACCGTGAATGAGTTTTTGCGTTGACCAAAAAATTATCCATTTTTTCCATAATTTAACTTTGTTTCAAACAATTCAATTTTGTTTCCTGGCTTCTGATTGGTCCTTCAAAACAACCTCTTCTTATCATGCCAACAATAGACATTTAATAAGCAATTTAATTATGCAAATGTAGTGCAAGGTTGGAACGAGTGCATGTACGGGTGCATGTACGAGAATTTAATAAGCAAGTTAATTATGTAGATCTAGTGGATGGTGCATATACGAGTGTGGAATGGGTTCATGTACATGTCACAAAGTTACGATGTATGGGTACGAGACCATAGTTATGCGAGGATAT
>SNQJ01S0160972.1:6186-21649 GCA_010110895.2 Picea sitchensis | reverse complement strand
ATGTACTATCCATATAGAATAGTATTATCTGAAAATATATCATAACTCATACCGTTACCCATCAAACAAACTTGGGTCCATTACCCAAACCTGGTGTCTCCAACTTCTCATGGCCATAACTCTCTAACCGTGAGGAATTATGTAACATTCCACATACCACCAGAAATGATATGAGAAGAACTATCCATCTAGGATATTTTCCCTGACAAATTCACTTTCCTTCATCTCATTATTCCACAATTAAGCATGGGTTCTCTTACTCCACAAAGCGTCTTCTCGTGAAGGCTTTCACCATAAGGGTACTACTTTGGAGTTCATCCATATTTATTTCTTATCAACCATGAAAAAACAATAATGAGTCATATTTACATCAAACACTATTGGGTCCATTACCCAAACCTTTGTGCTATGGGTCTTTCTTCAAGGGTTGACATCAATGACATCCAACCTTAATCAACAGAGCATAGAAACCCAATAGGTTTTCTACAACCATTACCAATTCCAAAGAGGAAATGAGAAGTAGTAACCATTGATTTTATGACTAAATTTCCCAAGACAACAAGGCAACATGATTTGATAATGGTATTGAAGGATAAATTGACAAAGGTTTCTCATTTTGTTCTAGTGAATACGACTCATACAACATCTAATATTGCATAAATTTATATGAGGAAAATTTCTAGGTTGCATGGAATACCTAAGGTGATTGTTTCAGACAGAGATGCAAAGTTTACTTCAAACTTTTGGAGGGGATTATCTAAGGGATTTGGTACAAATCTGAATTTTAGTACAACATACCATCCACAGTCAGATGGGAAGACAAAGAGAGTCAACGAAGTTATTCAAGACATGTTGAGAATGTATGTGATGTATAAACCATATAATTGGGAAGATTACTTGCATTTGGTTGAGTTTTCCTACAATAATGGGTATCAAGATTCATTAAATATGATCCAATTTGAAGCTTTGTATGGTAGAAAATGAAATATTCAAATGAGTTGGGATAAACCAAAATACAAAGTGGTTCTTGGGCCATAATTGCTCAAGGATATGGGAGACTGGATGGTTAAAATTAAACAAAATTTGAAAGCAACACAAGATAGACAGAAGAGTTATGCAGATAAGAATGGGACAACTAGAAAATTTAAATTGAGAGAACATGTACTTTTGAAAGTGAATCCCAAGAAGAGCTCATTGAAGTTGGGCAACTATGCCAAGCTAGCAACTAGATTCTACGGTCCATTTGAGATATTAGATAGAATAGGGCCAGTGGCATACATGCTTACATTTCCTACTTCCATGAATGTGCATAATGTATTTCACCTCTCTTTGTAGAAAACATATGTGCGTGATCCTAACCATGTTATTGATTGGAATTTTATTCAAGTGGAGTTAGAAGGATACTTTCATGTCCAACTAGTGCGTATATTGGATAGGAAGCTCAAGGTGCTTTGGAATCGAGCCATAGGATTGGTAAAGGTTCAATGAACATATTATGGTCTTGAAGATCCTACTTGGGAGCATGCAGATGCCATGCAGGAAGAGTACCTGCGACTTTATGAATATTTTTGAAATTTTGATTTATCTTTTGTATATGCACTGAGGACAATGCCAAAATAAAGGGGAGGGGAACACAATACCCCAATTTTGAGTCCCAATATTAATGATTTATTTTTGTTTATTTGATGAAAGGTTGAAGAGCCTGTAAAGTTGAAAGGTCGAATAGCCCATAAATGTAATACTTTGAATACTTTTAATAATAAAATACATTGCCAGCTGCTATGATTCCATGAGAGATGGGGGGATAAAGGGACTAAGTATTTTTATTATATTTTATTCACCCATCTTAGATTAGTGGAAAAAAGTGGTTACGTGAGGTTCTTGGGGAAGGCCACGTGTTGCTTTATTTCATGTAATTATATAAACCATGTTTTTGGTTGTTTGGGAATTCAACAATAGTTCCTCAATCATTGTTACTCATTCCTCATTATTTTTTTTGCATTATTGGTCTTGGTCGGGGCATGTAAAATGAATGGCTAGAGGAAAATAGCCATAGCTTGTTGGTTGTAGGTAAATGTTGATTATTCTAGGGAGGAATTGATGCCTGTGTGCATGAGAATGTTGATCATTTTAAAATAACTATCCATAGTTGAGAATCCTTGGAGTTTCCAACATTGAGATTTCCTAATGAGTAGCACTGGAGCCTTGGAAAATAAGTGAAACAACTCGAGAGATTGTATTACAGAGAAAGGGGTTCATTTCTTTGGGTTGTGCAGGATGGAAGGAAAGAGAGTTGGTAAACTAAGATTGCTATGTGGTTGAGAAAAATATGAGAGCTTGATAGCTGGATATGTGTGTTAGAGTTGGCCTAGGACCCATCCTTGTGGATTCATAGCTCAGCTCAGGGGTGACCTGTTGTTGAGAGATAGAATATCAATGTCTATGGTTGGGTGGAACGTCCAGCATTTGTAGCCAGTTAGTGAATGGTTATTTAAAGATAAGTGCTCTTTTTGTTTTCTCTGTATTTTATATTCCGTTGTGTATTAATTATATCTTAGATGTGTTTATATTGTGCATACTTCTTGTTAATTTTGCACATGGCATGTTGTTATTTTATTTTACAATTTAACATGTTATTTTATTATTTCATGTCTTGCTATAATGCTTCTTGATTTAAAGAATGGTATCCAAAATTTTGTAATTTTCCCAAGATGGTGAATTTTGAGGTACCAAGTGTTATAACCCTATATTTAATTGGATCACCTGGTGATTGGAATTTCTTCCTCTAGTCATATTGTGTTGTAATTAATATTTTATTCTGAAAATGATTTACAAAAAGAAAAGAAAAGAAAAGAAAAGAAAAAGAAAAAGAAAAAGAAAAAAGAAAAAGAAAAAGAAATGATAAAAATAAAAAAAATGAAAAGAGGGTATAAAAATAAAAAAAGAGAAAATATAAAACCCCATGAAGATAAACTTGGTTTGACTCATACTATATAATCATGATCAAACCTTTTAAATTTATGTTGATAGGTTAGTGAATAAATTTGGTCAAATAGTCTAATCTTGGCCAAATTAGTTAGGTTAGTGTAATAATTAATCCAACAGTCTAAGCTAGATAAATGTGTTAGTTTATTAGGTAAGGAGTTAAGATAGTGTTGTCTATTTCAATAAAAATTTGCAAAAATATTGTTAAAATGCCTTTTATTTGAGTTAATTTGGTATTTTTTAGCTTAGGAAATAACACCTTGGTGAAAAATAAGAAAGGGGGAGCTTAGCGCTACCCACCGCATGATTTTATCCTAAGTTTATAATGGATGTGACTATTTTTCATGATGCGATTAAAAGGCGCACAACTTCTATTGGCGGCATTGAGCAACGCCCAAATCAACGACCATCAGTGTTTTTCGGACCCCCCCGAGCTTTCTGCCTTTCACGGTGGGGGAGGTCCGGAAAAGTGGTTTCCCATACACGGTCCCTGCATAACGCATGAACCTCTCATCATTTCGGAACCCCCCACTCAAATCCACTTACTGCCTACCCCCACCTCCGGAATCCTGCCTAACCACCTACCTTAAAATGCCCACCTCACTCTGCCACCATACCCCACTAACTCCTGTCACATGTCACACCCCACATACATGTTCGCCAATCAATGCCTTCCTCGTGACCATTATTCATCCAGTCACCATCCTGTGCCATAAAAAACACCTCCCTGCAATGTTTAACACCGTTTCTTCACCATTGCTACACTATTTGCAGATCCAGACATTGTCGACACTGCTCCAAATCTAGTTTTCGTGCCATTTGCCACCAAGATACACTGTTGACAGACGCAATTAATCCGGGTAACTAAAGTTATCCATTATTTCACTTTCAGATCTCTGTTATCCATGGCTCCCAAATCCAAATCCACTTAAACGTCTGAAAATCCATTTCTTCCTCCTCCCATCGACCTGGAACGTGTTCAGCTGGAAGACAAAGACTACAAAATTACAGAGACGAAGTGTGAATTCGACTTCTTCGAATTACACTTATGGATAAAGGACATTTTCTTAGATCAAAGTGATGAAATTGGACTTTGGGAGTCCAATTTTCCCTTGTACATGTTTCCCCAGACCTTACATTTCTCGAAAATTTCCCTTAAGTGTCAAGCTCATTATCTTCCTGGCTAAAGGGACATTGTATCTTCGTATGGTGAAACCCTGTTCACCATTACCCCTGAATCGATGAATAAGATGTTATAGATCCCCAGAATTGACTCTGCAAGCCCGTTCTCTGTCGAAGTCCTGAATGATCTCTATAAAAAACTCTCCTTCCCCCAAAGAACCCTAATTTTCGAAATCTTCCTACCAGAAGATGCCCAGTTGCCTAAGAAAAACCCTCCCTATCCATATTCCATCTTCTTTGTTAGGGAAAACCAAATTATTTCTACCCTCTGTTATCTGTTAGAATATTTTTCATATGAATGGGTAGATGAACCTATCTTAGGTTTTCTGTCCATTTTCTCCACAGAAGAAAAAGCCACAGTCCAGTTTGATTTCAGTCAGTTTTTGGCTAACAACATACATAAGAAGTTTTTCAAATTCTCAACAGAAGGAATGTTCAAGTATTCCTCAGTGCTGGTGTACATATTCCCGTTCTTTCAATCAAACATATTCTCATGTGCTCTCCAGAAATTGGATCAGGAAGGAAACCCCCAATTGGTGACTTCATGGACCTCACTAGTGAGGAAAAATTCCACTGAGTTCAATTTTAAAGATTTCATTGATTAGTTTTATCATCCAGTGGTTTGCATGCTCAACAACAGAATAGAGACAAGAATTAATGAAAAAGTACAGAGAATTTTTCACCTCTCTGACTTGGCCAAGATAGGAGATTGGTATCTATTCCAGAACCATACTGAAATCAGAGTATATGGATGTGAATTTCCACCATACAGACTCCCAAAATATCTCCCTTTTAGGATCTTTACATTGGAATATATCATGCATATGGTAAACTATGATGACATCCATTTTGTATCAGTTAAGAAGAAACATCAACTCAGAATCAAGAGCCAAATTGGTTCTTTCATATGCAACAACATAGCTGCAGGAGAAGAGGCCGACAACCTCTTGAAACAGATGAACTTCACTCAGAGCTTCACATGGAATTATGACCCATTTGGTGTCATATCAAAACTCAGGGTCAAACATAAGAGCACTCCTTATGTTCATGTAGGCAATCCTGAAGTAGAAAAGTATATGAATCAGACAGATTGGAAAGGAAATACATTGTCGGAAATAGAAGAACAACCTCCTCCTGTCACTACTTCACATACAAACACTCCTCAAGTACAAACAAAAGCACGAGAGAGGAAATAGGTTTCCCCTTCAGTCACAAAGGTGTCAGCTGAAGATTTTCAAGTTTACAGGAAGAGGGTAAAACTAGTCACACACCAAACATGCTTAAAGAAGGAGAAACACAGTCCACCATAGGCATGGAGGGACCACATTCCTCAAAATTCTCAGGCAGTTAGTTCATAGTGTCCACATATTCATCCAAAAAACAAACATACACAACTTTGTCAGCCGAGTCCTCTCATGAGCCAACAAGGTCAAATATCTTTGACAAATACAAACAGATCAAGCAGAGGAATGAACTCTTAAATAGCAACACATATGCCTAGTTTTGGAAGCAGAATTCTATTGCCCAACATAGACTACTGACAACATTTGAAACAGAGAAGGGAAGAATGAAAATAGAATTCCTACAAGAACAAGTCCCTCATCCCAAGACAACAATTGACTACAAGGAAACTTCTTTTGAGTTTTATGTGAAGGAGGTCCATCCAGTGGACCAAATGGACATGCACAGGAAAACAGGGGAGAGGATATTCTCCACTCTAACAAACACCTCATTGACTACTTCGAAATTGTAGGTATCTCTGAATAATGTACAATCCCAATTGAAGCTGGAGAAGATATCATCTTTGGCCAAGGA
Organism: Picea sitchensis; assembly: GCA_010110895.2. NCBI lineage: Eukaryota > Viridiplantae > Streptophyta > Pinopsida > Pinales > Pinaceae > Picea > Picea sitchensis. Next base: position 15,667 of record SNQJ01S0160972.1, on the reverse strand, counting down.
CAATAATATCAAATACTTATAAGAGTTGGTGCTAAAGATTGGATATGACCCATCAAATTTCAAAGCAACTGAATAATTGTTGAAGAAGAAAAATGATCATATATCATCCTTGAGAAAACAACTAAAGCTTCAAGATACTGAGGATTCACAAGCAGAGGAGATGGCTGAAAGTGAAGGCCACAAAGAAGAGATGCTAAAGCTGATCATGGATCATAATGCACATATAAGATAGATGGAGGTTGAGTTGGACAAATTGATCAAAGAGAAAGAACAGAGTGTGCAGATGCCTGTTATTCCACTGGAGGCAGTCCCTCTAACAGGATTCAATACAACAAGAACAACTATAACAATATAGATTCCATCAACCATCCCAATGCAAGTTCCAGATGCTTCTGAGAAGCTAGTGAAGTCTATGGAAGACATGTCCCTTCAAGGGGAGGAGATCAAAAATTTGCAAGAAGAGGTAAAAAGCCTCCAAGACATGAAGTCTATGTTCCAGTCCAACTATCATGCAGAAATGCATAAATCTCAGAGACTCAGTCAACAACTACAACAACTGCAGAAGGATATTGTCATGGACAAGACCTTATCTGAGGCCAAGGAAAACATATGGATGGATATCAACAAGTCTGTGGTAGAAATATGTCCATTCATACAAATTATCTTTGAACAACATGAACTGGTATAGAAGTCCAAAGAATCAATTGAAAAAATAAGAGAAGAGCTAGGAGAAAGACCTATAGAGGCCACTGAGCTCATTAGGTCCCTAAACTCCACGAACAAGAAGGAGTTGGAAGCAATGGAGATTGAAGACATGCCATAGACCATCCTTGAAGTCAAGAAGGTATTGACCAAGAAAGGATTGATGCTGAAACTAGAGGAGAAGGTTCAGGTGATGGACATTGGATTTTAAATATTTTTCAGCAATATTGAAGTACTACACAAGAAAGGTCTCCCTGGACTGCTAGTACTCAATGACAAGCTAATGACTCTATCAGATTACAAGCATAAGATCAATACAGTGGCAAAGGATGGTTCCAAGTTTGCAGGTATACATGGAAGTATTACAGGAAAATGTTTCTTAGAAACATTACAGTTGGAACTGAGCATCCAAAATGAGATAAAGCATATTTTCCTCACAAAGCCCACTTTTTCCAAGTATACTGAGATGGACGAGATATACAAAAAGTTACTCAAGGTTTACATCCCTAGTAAAAAGAGATGGGAATATTTATGTTCTTTACCTGAGTAAAAGAGATTGGGAGTTTTGAGTCATCATGGATCAGATAGTCAAGTCAAAGTGATGAATCATCAACTACTTCCACAAAATCAATGCCAAGGATCCGAATAGAGCAACAAAATTCCTATATTTTGTAATCTGAGATCTAGTTAGTTAGATTTTTCCTCCATAATATCCTAGTCATTTATGATAGGATTAGATGTAAAATATTGTATAAATACTTCTTCCTTTGAAGTATTGAGGGTTGATTTTTGCACCCAGGAGCTATTGTGCAATATTTTCAAAAGGATCGACCAATAATAAAACAGGCTATTCATAAGATTCTTGTGTCATATTGTTGGTGATGTCTCTCCTTCTTTGTTAAATGTTTTCTTATTCTTAGTGATCATTTATATATTTCAGATTCTAATCATTAAAAGGAAGTTAATAGAACATGATTTATCTTGCATACTCTTTTTCTGGTCTTTTAATGGTCTATATGTTTTTCATCTAATATTGAGTAGGGGAATTATTAACTGTTCCTTTGCTTGGTGGATTTCTCATCTTTTCTGTCTTATCCATGTCATTTAAACTCAATAGATCCAATATTTTTACTAACCTTCCTTGTGAAGAAACCTTGTAAAAAGATGAATCTGATTCTGATCTTTAATACAGACCCCATAGCCCAATGTAAATTTAATGCATTCATTCAGCCAACTTTTACAAACAAACAAACAAATTCGGACTATCATAACTAGCCTAAAATTTAAAATCTAAACAAGTCTAAATCGTACAAAGAGATCCCTCTTTGAAACTGGCAGGGCTAGGTCCCAGTTTCAAAAGTGGTTTTGATAGTTACCTCAGTCAATTTCTTCTACCCTTGAAAACCTCTAGGAATTGCAGAGTGATAACATAGTGGCGACCATATTGGGGACTGAACAAATTTTCCAAATTTATGAATTGTCATCCCTAGATAATAAACCTTTATTTCTAAACAATCTAAGATCTAAAATTTCAAGAGATAAATGTTCATAGGTTGTTAAAATTTGTAAATACTTAATTAGGTTTCTAAAATTTTAAGTTCTGGCTCCAAAAAAAATTCATACCATATCTCACCTTGATCTAGAACCTGTAACAATAGTAGATAATCCAGAAAAATTAATCAGAAAAAGAAGCACAACATAAAGTCAATGGAGCAGTATTCCTCTTCCTAGGGCCACTTCTCTTCCAGAGAATCTTGTCACAATCCAAGACATCGAGTTTGATCTACCTTTTGAGCATAGCTTTTTCAGAACCAAATCTGATAGCTTTGTGGTTGAAACAATAGTAGATCAAGCCATCCTCCAACCTAGAACCCTAGAAAGACTCTCTACTAGAATAGATTTTGATCAACAGATCCTCCAAGATTTTGAGAAATTACAAGATCTAGCATCAAACCTTGACCAAGCTTTGTATAAATCCTATTTCCAACAGTCTGTTGAGATTTCTTCCCTTTCCATGTCTATAGCTTATATTAATCCTCAAGTAACTCATTCTATATCTCTCAACCCTACTTCTTCCACATCTTCTATCACTTCTCCATCAGTTATACAAGTTACAACCCAACTTGCTACATGAATACCTGCTAACCAACCTCCTCCACCGATCATGGCAACCATATATTCTCCCCTTGTTTTGGTAGCTCCTTTACACAACATGCCCCAGGATTATCAAACTAGGATTCCTCAGTTTGATGGCACTAGAATCCTTAATGCACAACAACATGTGGACAAAATGAATGACTTCTTCGATTTACATGAAGTAGATGAGGCAGACGTCCAAATGAGATTCTTTTCACAAAGTTTAATTGGTGATGTTAAGAAATGGTTCAAATCCTTACCAGCTTCTAGCATTGTTGATATTGCTGCCTTTCACCGATCTTTTCTCAATAGATGGGAAATAAGGAAAAACCTACTCCAAATCTTATCTAAATATGAAAATATCATAAGAAACCAAGGGGAAAATGTACATGACTATTGCACTCATTTAAACAATATCTATAATGAAATTCCTACTAACATTAAGCCTCTTCAAGGCTTAGCTTTGATTAAGTTCCCTGATGGCTTTGATGCTGACATGTCCTACCAATTAAGAGAAATAAACCCTACAAATCTGGAAGACATGCAGAAATGTGTTGTGATTGTTGAAGCAAACTTGTTGGCTAGGAGAGCTAGGCAAAGAACAAAAAGGAGAGTAACAATTAAGGAAGAACCATCCACTTCCACTACAGATGCCAAAATAGATTCCTTAGTTAGAACTATGGAAAGCATGATGGAAATATTGGAGATCACTGACAGGAACCCACCTAGAGAGAATCAACCTGCCCCTCAAATCCGAAATCCCAATTTTAGGAGAAATCCTCCCCAGATCAGACAAAGAGAACCTAGAGAACAAAGAGAACAAAGAGGCCTTGATGAACATATTAGGCCACCTTTTCAAGAAAACTATGCTGATGAGGGGAAATAAACTATTGAGGGACTGGATGACATTCACATAAATCTTATGGGAGTAAATGACAATGATTCCATCTTTCTTACTCAAGAAGAACAATACCTTTTCCTCCTTTCACAGACTAAGGTAGATGAGGAAGAATCAGAAGAACAATCTTTCGAAAACGCAATAATGGAAGTTCATAGGCAATACAACTTGAGAAGTAAAAAGTCTAATGATAACCCAACCAAGAAAGATTTTGAAATTAAGAAAAACTCAGATACTCTTGCCAAGAAAGTTCCTGAAAAGAAAAACTCGGAGGCCCTTGCAAAAAAAACCCCTGATTCTATACCAAAGACAACTCAAACTGAGGTTTCATCCACCAGTCATCCCAATCCTACTACATAGAAGAATGTGGCTGAGAAATCATATTTTCACAATGAAAACATAACTCCTTCTACATTTAGTCTGGAAAGTGAATTGGTTAAACTTAAAATACCTATTCCTCTGTCAGAATTGATGAACAAGAATGATTACAGATCACAAGTGATCAAATCCTTGAACGTAGAACCAGGAGTGGGTACAAACACAGTGAAAATTGCTGATGATTAACCAGAGTTGTTATTTGGACCTGAAGTTGAGGGAAAAGATGACAGTGGTTCTGTTCCTCCTTTTTACATCAGCTTAAATATTCATGATAAGACATTGTAGAATGCCATACTAGATTTTGGTGTTTCTCATAACCTTATGCCTAAGGCTGTGATGGAGAAATTAGGGCTTGATATCACTAGGCTTTACAAGGACTTATACTCCTTTGATTCAAGCAAAGTTAAATGCATATGTCTGATCAAAGACTTGTGTATTATCTTGGCACAAATCCCAACCAAAAGCATGGTAATGGACATTGTTATTTCATATATTCCTCCAAAGTATGGCATGTTGTTATCTTGATCATGGGGAGCCAAATTACAGGGTACCCTTCATATGGACATGTCCTATGCCACCATCCCTTTATTTGGTTAGCAGAGAAGATTGTATAGAGAGACGCTGATGAAATACATGGTCAGTAGTCAAGAGAAACCACATAACTACCCTTTGTACTCAGTTCATTCTGATCTGGACTCTTTTATTTTATGTAATGATGGTGGCATGGAAAGTCAAATTTCACAATTGGAAGATGATGTGTATAACTTGGAGGAAATTAAAGAAACCCCTGAAGAAGATAAAATAATGAAAATACAAACTGATGAATCCATGGAACCTCTGTGGAGTCTAGATTTTTATGGAACTGTCAGTAAAGAAGGATCTGGAGCTAGAGTGTGGGTGTTTAATTCAAAAACAAGATATTCAGAAAACCATTCTTACAAATTAAATTTTCAGTGTACCAAAAATATAACCGAGTATGAAGAATTAATGCTGGGCCTAAAATTGTTGAAAAATCTTGGTGCCAAAATAATTCCAGTAAGAGGTGATTATGAACTTATCATAAAACAAATCAAAGGTGAGTACTCTTCCAAACACTCGAGACTAAGGGCCTATAAAAATGCTGTTTTGGATTTCTTGCAATGTTTTACTGTATATGATTTGTAGGTGATACCCAGAGGCCAAAACATACTTGTTGATGGATTGGCTACTTCAACAACCACTTGTAAAATACCATTTCATCCTAATCGCCAGTACACAATTGAGGTGAAATGTAGACTTGTTGTCCCAGACAATATCAGGTATTGGCAAGTTTTTGGTATTGATGAACAAATTGATGATTTCCTACAATTCAAAAATGAATTTGAATGTGCAAACATTGATTTAGATAGTGATAATGAAAGTGTAAATAAAATAGATTTAGAAGAAATAAATGAAAAAGAATAAAATTCATATTTTTTTCAATTAAAAGATAACATTCTGCCTAGAGGGTTAGTCCCATTGGAAGAACTGTTTGATTTCGATGATCTAGATAAAAAACCAATAATTGAACCTACTGGAAAATATGTAGAGGACTGTAACATAGGGAGTGATAAGGAACCAAAAATGATTAAATTGTCAAAATCTTTACCTCCTGATAAAAAACATAAATATATATAATTGTTCAAGGAATTTGTAGATGTTTTTGCATGGGTCTATGAAGATTTAAAATCTTATGACACTAGCATTATACAACATAAAATTCCCATAAAAGAAGATCATAATCCTTTCAAACAAAAACTTAGAAGAAATAACCCAAAGTTAATGCCTCTAATTGAAAAGGAAATAAAGAAAATGTATTATGCTAAAATCATTGTCCCACTAAGGTTTTCAAAATGGGTGTCCAATTTAGTTCCTACCAGAAAAAAGAGTGGAGAAATCAGACTCTGTATTGATTTCAGAAACCTAAATAAAGTCTCACTTAAAGACAACTACCCCTTCCCTAAAATGGATCATATTCTAAAGGTAGTTGGATCCAGTAGAATTTCATTGTTAGATGGTTTTTCAGGCTATAACCAAGTGTTAGTCCACCCTGATAACCAAGTGAAAACAACGTTCACTACACCTTGGGGCACTTTCATGTATGTGAAAATGCCTTTTGGTTTAATGAATGTTGGGGCCACATTTCAGAGAGCAATGGACATTGCTTTTGTGGATGAACTTCGAAGATTTATTGTCATATACTTGGATGACATAACTATTTTTTCAAAAATAGATGAAGAACACTTACTCCACCTTAGAAATGTTTTTGAAAAATTCAGGAAATTCAGAATCTCACTAAATCCCAAGAAAACCTTGTTTGGGCTAGAGGAGGGTAAACTGCTAGGACACATCATATCTAAGGATGGGATCAAAATAGATCCTGGCAGGATTGAAGCCATCCAAAAAATATACCATCCAAGAAACATAAAAGAGTTGCAGTATTTCATAGGGAAAATAAAATTTCTAAGAAGATTTATCCCTAATTTTGGAAGAACTTTTGAGAAACATAACCAATATGTTGAAAAAAATATACAAAAATAAAATGGACCATAGAATCCAAACATTCCTTTGGTCAAGTGAAACGATCCTTGACATAAGCCCATGTACTTATCAGTCCTGATTATCCCAAAGATTTCCTCCTATTTTATTTTTCCTTTGAGCATACCATTGCAACAGTCATTTTGCAGAAGAACAGTGAAGGCCATGAACAACCTATAGGATTCTTCAGTAAATCCTTGAGAGATGTTGCATTGAATTAAAACATCATGGAGAAACATGATTTTTCTATGGTGAAAGCAATTAAATATTTCAGAGTATATATTCTCCACTCACATATCATTTATTATGTCCCTAATGTTGTGGTGAAAGATATTCTGACTCAAGACAACCCAGATGGAATAAGAGGTAAATGGATCGCTGTGATCCTTCAGTATGATATTGAGATCAAACCAACCAAGCTTATCAAGGGTCAAGGATTAGCCAAATTGATGGATGAGTCAAACTTTCATGCTTTGGATATTAATTTTCTAGCTGTAGTTGATGAACAAGAAGAACATGCGACTCAACAAGTTGAAGAGGTTTTCTCAAACTCTCCCTGGTATGCGGACCTTATTTTTAATTTACATCATCTACAAGCTCCTCTTGATTTGACAAAAACTAAAGCTATATTTTTGAAACTTAAAGCTATGAAGTATTGCATTTTGAATGGAAATCTATATTGGAAAGATGTTGGAGGTATTCTACTAAATTGTTTATTGAAAGATGAAGTTGATAAATCTTTGCAAGCATTCCATGAGGGAGACTGTGGTGGACATTTGAATTGGAAGACCACTGCCAATAAAATTCTTAGAGTTGGTTTCTACTGGCCAAATTTTTTTGCAGATGTCCACAAGAAAGTGATCTCCTGTCACAAATGCCAGATCTTTGAAGGAAAAAGGAAACTTTTGCCTTTACCCTTGAAGCCAATTTCAGTTGAAGCTTCATTTCAATAGTGGGGTTTGGATTTCATTTGAGAAATCCATCCACCTTCATCAAGACAACACAAGTGGATTCTCACAGCCACTGATTATTTCACCAAGTGGATTGAAGTTGTATCCACCAGGAAATCCACTGATGTTGTGATCATAAAATGTTTGGAAACTAACATTCTTTCTAGATTTGGATTCCCCAGGAAAGTTATCACTGACAATGCAATAACATTCAAATAAAAAAGATGATAGAGTTTTGCAGTAAGTATTAGATCACCTCAGGGCACTCTACAACCTATTACCCTCAGGGAAATGGATTAACAAAGTCTTCAAATAAAATTTTGGTCAAAATTATCAAGAAGATGTTGCAGGACAATAAAAAATCATGGCACAACAAGTTGGTACATGCACTTTGGGAAGACAGACTTACTACAAAGAGGTCAATTGGTATGTCTCCATATCAGTTGGTCTATGGAATGGATGTTGTCTTTCCTACTTATTTAGGTGTTCCTGTCATGAAGTTATTGCAGGAAGTATGGGTAGAACCAAATGACATCCAAAGAAGAATCAATCAAACTATACAATTGCAAAAATCTAGAGAAGATGTTTATAACCAAACTCAGGTGATTCAAGAGAATATCAAGAAAATATATGACAGAAGGACCAAGGCTGATGATTTCCAGTTAGGAGATAAAGTACTGAAGTGGGATTCAAGAAATGAAGAAAAGGGAAAACATGGAAAAATTGACAATTTATGGAAAGGCCCATTCATAATACATGCCTACAGAGGAAGCAATGCATTTTTGATCAAGGATATGGATGTAGAAGATCTGCCAGGAGGACCCATCAATGGCAGAATGCTCAAGCACTATGTTTCACAAGAATGAAGATTTTTCTCACTCATTTCATTGTAAATACCATTTTACTTTTTATGTCAGGTGTGGGTGATTTTCATTAGTGGTTGAAGCCAGAAGAGAAGGCCCTAAGCCCCTGATCAGGATCACTAGATTTACATTTATAATAAAACAAATCAGAATGCAGAAAAAGTACCAGAGAAGAAGATTCAAGGCAACATGTAGCTGGTTCTTGGCACCTCACAAGGAGAGAACCATCCCTAAGTGGAGCCACTGTTATAACTCTATATTTCATAGGATCACCTGGTGATTGGAATTTCTTCCTCTAGTCATATTGTGTTGTAAATAATATTTTATTCTGCAAATGATTTACAAAAAGAAAATAAAATAAAATAAAAGAAAAACAAAAGAAAAGAAAAAGAAACATAAAAAGAAAGGATAAAAAAAATAAAAATGAAAAGAGGGTATAAAAAATAAAAATAAATAAATATAAAACCCCATGAAAATAAACTTGGTTTGACTCATACTGTATAATCATGATCAAACCTTTTAAATTTATGTTGATAGTTTAGTGAATAAATTTGGTCAAACAGTCTAATCTTGGACAAATTAGTTAGGTTAGTGTAATAATTAATCCAACATTCTAAGATAGATTAATTGTTAGTTGATTAGGTAAGGAGTTAAGTTAGTGTTGTCTATTTCAATAAAAAATTGCAAAAAGATTGTTAAAACACCGTTTATTTGAGTTAATTTGGTATTTTTTAGCCTAGGAAATAACACCTTGGTAAAAAATAAGAAAGAGGAAACTTAGCGCTACCCATCGTATGATTTTATCCTAAGTTTCTAATGGATGTGACTATTGGTCATGATGCGATTAAAATGTGCACAACTTCTATCGGGGACATCGAGCAACGCCCAAATCAACGACCATCATTGCAACACCCGAGCTTTCTTCCTTTAGCGATGGGGGGCGGGGGGGTCCGAAAAAGTGGTTTCCCCAGCACGAGCTCTGCATAACGTGTCAAACT
>SNQJ01S0160971.1:7281-21650 GCA_010110895.2 Picea sitchensis | reverse complement strand
CCTACTCTTTCAAAATGTTTCTTAATCTTAACATTCTTTGGAGGGGGTTTCAAGGCACTCTGTTGGTTGTCTAACAAGAAAGAAGAGTAGAGAGTGATTCTACAATTGGCTACATACAAACTCTATTGAAAAACCATTAAATAATAATTTTTCAGCACTCTTGTTAGTTATCTTTAATAACTATAAACAACTGGAGAAGGATGGATAGAAGGTTGTTTTACTTTGCATGAAATATATGAACATGGGGTTTGGAGGATGGATCTTTGTTGTTATCAAGATGATATGCACATAATTTGGGTTTCATACCAACAATAATGTAATCTTATTTTCTTTATTGTTATCCTATAAGACTTTTTGGTCCCAATAACAAATTTTTTAAGACATCAAATCTATGTTTTGTATTGCTATGTGGTATTATTTTGAAGAGTCATGTTTTAGGGAAATATTCATAGAGTTCATGGATTTTAATTCAACTTTATTTTATTGTTGGTGGTCTTATTGGTGCCACCCTAACCTTTTCTTTTGTGAAAAATTCCTATATATGTACATTTGTATATAGAAAAAAAATCTCGCCTCCTAAAGCATTGCAAAATCCACCAAGAAAAGTTTGTGTAGAATCAAGCTTTATTATGAAAACTTCAAGTTCAATGACCCCATACCTTATCCCCTTCTTTGTGAAAAATCTCTCTTATTAAAAGATTATATACTCCACCATGACATGAGCTTGTGTTGAAGTAGTTCTCTATTTCCAACAAATTCAACCAATAGTTATTAATACATATATTGTATCGGACTAAATTATTTATTAGATTTTTTTTTAACATATCCTAAATCCTTTAAAAAAGAGATTAAATATTTTCTCAATTATAATTAATTATAATTGATATATGAATAAATATTTAACACATAGAGAGTTAGATAAATATTGTACATCATACATACTTTTACAATATTTTATTATTTATTTTCTTTTCCTTAAATTTACAATATTTTATTATTTATTTTCTTTTCCTTAAATTTATTGCATTTTTTTTGGACATGATTATGAGAAACATGCTATGATGGGATGCATGGCATAATACAAACTTTTAACTTACATGTTAGGTTTTGAGAAGTATCTTATTTTTACAAACTTCACTTAAGAACTAAAGATACTCAATTGTATAAGAAATACAATCTAGGTAAGGCAAAGCACAATAATAAAGTCTTAATGGACAACTTATAACTCTATATCCCTACTAATAACCAAATTTACTACACTTAATTTCTAGTATCGAGCAATTAAAAATAAGCCTATTAAAATTTGCATATTTGCTCTTGTTTTCATGTATTTTTACATGTTTTAATAGTTTTCCACCCTTATTATGAAAAAAAAGACATAGTAACCCGAGGAAAATAATAATTAAGAACTAGTTACACAATATAATAATTACTTAATGTTAAAATTTACACTAAATTATTTTTAAAATGAAACAATTTCTTTTAAAAAAATGTGATCATTTTGTTTACATAAATTATTTTAAAATGAAACAAATTTTTAAAATGTTAATTACTTTGTTTACAATTCACAATCTACACATTTCTTTCACAATCCATTAATTCTATAGGATAAAATAAGTTTACTCTCATATGTTCATGTTATAGGATATCTCACAAAAATATAATATTAACCTCATTATAATGATTAAAGACCTGACACATAACCAATGAAACCTCCCTTCAACATAGGTTCTGATAAAATATTTGAATATCTAAATCCTCCATGTCCAAATTGGAAATTAGTGCACCCTATAATGACAAGTTAGTTATTCAAAGCCCATGTAAAGTTTCATCCAATGGTGATTGTTGTTTTTAAATGAAAATTGGATTAAAGATCATGGATTATTATGTTTTTAATACTATCATATTTATATAAAGTAGATAAATAATTGAAATAAATATGAATTTATCAATTTTTCAAGGTATAAATTTTTTTTATTATTTCATTTTATGTCAAGTTTACATGGTGTGTGGGTCTCACAAGTGTGGTGATCAATTGAAAGTGTCAATGTAAAATGGAAGGAAATATAAAAGTGAGGTTTCTAATGCCTCATTCTCAATCGGATTTTACTAGTGCCCCATGCTTCAGGTCTCAGGAATGTAGCTCCTAGGTTATAGAGGCAGTACACACATGGAGGCTATAGAGGTAGCGCACTGCACTTTGGAGGTTATAGAGGTAGCAATGACCCGCAGTTACTCAAGTACTTGTATGAGAAATCACTGTCACTTGAGCATGAGAACCACAAGTTGTCAATTTCATTTTATTTTTTAATGTTGCGTTATCTAACATAACATAATACATCAACATCTCCCCATATTAGACCTAGAAAGCACCTCACTAATCTCGATACAATGATAAAAAAATTTCACATTATTAATCATCTTTATTTTCCTCTCATTTTTAAAACGAGCTAATAATTAATCTTTAGTTGAAATTTAATTAAAGAAACCCTTCCTCCTTAAAATATTTACATATGATATTGTAAAACCAACATTTAATAAGGAATGTTTTTTCTCTAAACTTTGTGGTGTTTTCATGATACCAAGGTCACCATGCATGCATTCTAGAAAATATGAAATACTTAAAATTAAATAGTCTTTTAAGAAAAAGAAAATTGATTACTAGCAAAATGTGTGTATACCATCCACAATATATATTTTTATTAATTTAGATATATAGATTTTAAATATTTCCATAAATTTTGTGGATTGAATAATAATTATTAGTATTTAAAAGGATTCCTAAAATTATTTTAAAGTTATATTTTAAACGCTTTATATTTTTTTTTGGGGAATATTATTTGTCTAATTTTGCTGGAAATCTGATAAGAAATTTAAGAATCTTCATATTTTAGTGGTTAAACTGTATAATTTGAGTGCCATAAAGATTTTTCAAATTGTTGAATTCATTGAATTTATTTATACATTCAAAAATACAATTTAAACAATAGAAAAATAGAATTTACTCAAATTTATATCATTGATTCCCAAAAAAGAGCTAAAACTTAGAACATTTAGACAAAGCCTTTCAAACCCCTTCCTCTTAATTTTCATAACATTTTACTAACACTTCAATTATCCAAGACTCTATGAGATTATATCATATGTTAAGTCATTCATTTTAAATGAAGATATGTTTGAATAACCTAAAAAAGTTCTCTATGAAATTTATAGATGAGTGTCATGTCTTATATTTTCATCATAATTTTATATTTAGATAATCAAAATCACTCTCATATCTTAGATTTTCATTATAGTTTTATATTTGAATAATCAAAACCACTAAGGGAAGAAGAACAATTTAACTATTTCATTTTATTTTATTTTATGGAGTGGAGAAAAAAACTAGAGTTTTGGGATTTTTTTACGTAAAGAGTTAAATGAATCATAATAATTTCAATTTACATAATTATTGTTTATTATTTGAAATGTTTGTATAAGGAAAAACTAGAGCAAATCCACTATAACTTAAAAAATATTTCTTCTAAATAACCTTCCACTCCTCAAAAGCATCAATAGAATTTCAAAGCATAAAATTTCCAGGAATTTCCATTCCCATGCTTAGTCTTAAAAAATTCCTTCCATAAACCCTTCATATTGTGTGCTCTATTCCAAAACCTAGAGAGAGGAGAGAGAACAAAGACCCAAAATAGACATAGTAAACAAATGAATGAAATCTCATAAGCTAAGACTACTATGAGAGGAAGTGAGGAGGATTCATTGGATAAATGATCCTCTTGACTACTATGTTCTCTTAAAACATGAAAATACGAAATTGAATGCAAAATGAAAACTATTTGTTAACTCAAGCAATAATCTGAGCTAGCCTATTGAAAAATGGGGTTAGATTCATAACCATAGTTTTGATAATAACACTTGAATCTTCTATGACAATAAATGATTTTATATTGATTCAATTGTGAGTGAGAGACATTGAAGAAGAGCATAGGTTTCAGCTTGATTGTATGTGGATGTGCCTAGACTCCATGTGAAGGTCATTTTTTGTTTTCCTTTTTTTTGTTTTGTCTTACGAACAATTGACTCATGAAAAGAAAAACATGGTACAAGTGAGAATTGAACTCAAGTGGGGAGGATAACGTTTCTCCTCCTTAACCAACCCAACTAGACCCAATTAATTGTTAAATATGATATAAAACACAATACATATTTTTATGACAGAATTATATAAAATAATAGAAGAAATTTGAGCTAATTTATTTCATGATCAAATTAGCTTGCAATGCATAGCAAAGTTAATTTTATACAAGGTCAATCAAATTCATAGAAGTGATGCACCTCATTTATATTATCCAATATAATAAAAGGGAAAATGGTGGAAATTTCTTATTAGATGGGGACTTGGGGTTGAAACTTAAAAAAATCATCATCTTATATTTAATGTGGGAAAAATGTAAATGTACAATTATATTTAACTCATATAAATTCTTTCTTGATAAAGTGTCGAGGTAAAGATATTTTTTATAACATTATTACAGAGACAACATAAAAGTAACATTATATTATTGTTAAAAAAAAAATATTAAAAAAATTGTAAAAAAATCAAATTGAACATAAAAAAAAAAAAAAAAATCAAAGATCACCCAAACAAGCAAGATCAGAGCATAAATTTACCATGGAAATAGAGGAAAACAACAACATCCCATTCCTTGACATCCTCATCTCAAAGAAGAATGATGGATCATTATCACACAAGATTTATCACAGGAAGACACATACTGACAGACATCTGCATGTTGAGTCTCATCACAACCCTGCCCAAAAACATGGGGTCATTAACACTCTAGTGACTCTTGCAATTAGGGCTTTACACTATGATCATGTGGAATATGAACTTAATCACCCGACACAATTTTTCAAGAACAATGGATGTAAAGAACATCAATTCAAAAAATTTCCCTTAAGAGCTAGGAGTAGAAACCAGATCTTGAGTGAACCACGGGAAGAAATAAAGAAAATCACGCTTCCTTATATCAAAGGAACAACAGACAAAATAACAAGAATTCTAAGGAAAGGTGATATCAAGGCTATCTTCACTCCTTTGATCACTCTCAAAGACATTTTGGATTGTGTTAAAGGCACCATTGATCCAAAACATTAGAAGGGTGTTTATATGATACCATGATTGTGTGGTAGAAACTACATTGGTGAGACAGGAAGATTACTAAACATTAGACTCAAAGAACATTGCACAAACATAAAGCATAATTGGATTAAAAGATTTACTTTGACTGAACATTCCTATAATACTCGCCATCTGATTTCTATAGAAAATGCTAAAATCATTGCAAACATGAGCCACTTAAAAATAGAATAAAATGCTTCTAACATCAACAAAGATGAAGGATTCAAAATTAAAGAAGCATGGAGGCATGTTCTAGAAAAAATTAAAAATGAAAATAATAACAACATGAAATAATATTTATGTTGGTCGGCTAAGATTATCATTGACTATTTATTTATGGATTGGGAGATCATTAATAGTTTAACTTAACAACCTTCTAATTCCTCATGATGATCTCAACTTGTGGATCAAATAATTAAAATATTGAACGCAGTTCCAGTCACTCTTAATACTCTATTTCTCTATTTCTTAAGAAATGAATAATTTACAAAAATAATGTTTAAATACAAGGCAAAATGATGGCATCATTTAACTCCAAAGTTTCGCTTTCTCTTTCTTTCGGTGAATCCACTACCAAAGACTTCTTTGGTATTTTTGCGTCATTGCGACGATTCATTGAAATTTGCGACTTTCCACGACTTCCGGCCGATACGACAATGTCCAATCATTGAATTTGAATAAAGTAATTGAATCTCCCACATTTTGTTCCCACCTGTGGCCACCACGATGATTTCTCTCTCATTTTCCACTAGGATAGTTGCTATATCCACCACTTCTATGTTCCTTATTAGGTTGTCGAGATAGAATCTCGAGAGAGACTTTTTTTTTTTTTTTTTTTTTGTTAATAATGCCTAATGATTTAACAGAGTGGAAGATATCTTATAAAAAATAAAGTAAATACACCTTTAACATAACTTTTCATCCTTAATTTCTACTCGAAGATTCATATGACAATATTTCCGTCTATAATTCCACATTTCCATCTAATATCTAGGTGATTGAGATGTTTAAATGTTGCTAATAAGCCTATAGAAAACTTAGTTATTTTGGGGTAGGAACTTGGAAAATTTCCTTCTAATATTTGATGTGACCAAGTATTAGGTTGTAGAGACAGAGACTCGATGGACCTCTTTTCCGGTTGTGTAAAAGATGACCAATGGTTGATAATGACAACAACAATGATGAAGGAAAACAAGGAAAAATGTGGCTTAGTTCAATTGCGAGGAAAGGCCCAACTAGTTTAAAGAGAGACAATTTGAGGGGCACACTAAGGCACATGAAAAGGCTAGTATTAAGAGGAGTTGCAAAATCAACATTGGTCATGCATCTACTATGGAGTTTCGGATGCATGTTGTTTGATAGATTTAGTTCAATCATTGGATTAAAGACACACAATGGAGAATTTGAGTTCAAAGTTAAAACTTTAGATTGAGCCCCATATACCACATCACTTCCTATAGTACTCGATGGTTGTAGAGATTAATTACCCATGCAAATCAACAAAATGGAATGGATTCCATTAAAAAACATTGGATGCAAGTTGTTACAACTTATAGGAGTAGTATCAATAAGATATACATGCACTTAAGTTGTTCTTAATCATGATCCTTATTAATTTGACGGAAGATAAGTATATATATTTATAGAAAATGTCAGTAGGTTATTATGATTAATCATGTTGTAAATATATTGAATTTTTATTGTCGCCAATTGTATGAAAACACAATCACATTGGGATCTTTCTATTAATTATACGTTGTGTAGCTTTTGATTCCCTACTTTTTTTTTGTATGATGTGCATTGAAAATAACAATACTAATAATAATAGGAATAACAAGTGAATATGTCATAAAGTGGTTAGCTTCTACCAAATACAAAAACTTACAAAGTAAATAAGTTGTGGAAGGAATATAGAAATTGAGAAAATGAATAAGAAAGCATAAGAATATTAAAATAGTTATACAATTTGTCACATTAGTAAGTTGTCCTTGCAATACCCCAAGGACGTGCCCCAATTATATTATGTATTGTAATCATGTTTATAGGTTGGTGAGCCAAGTGTATATAAGTTGGTGGGCTTATGTGTTATTTAGGTTGGAGAGCCTAGGTGTTAAAGGCCAGGAGCCTGATTTTTGTATATGTAATTATGCAAATCATTAATAAAATATAAACATCACTGTGTGTCGATCGACCACGAAGAAAGAGTGATGGGGGACTAAGCTTCCACAAGGCTAGGTAAGGGAGAGGGGGATGAAAGGTTGGAAGAGGGGCTAAGCTTGAGGGCTTAAGTCCTTGAATAATAATTTATTATTACTCCGAAGTGGTGTGAAAGGTATATTTTTATCCTAAGTTCCAGGAAAAGGGAATGCATACTTGATGGAGTGCATGCAGCTTCATGGGCAACATGTGTCAGCCCAGGAACATGCAATTTAACCCAAGAATTGAGCCATGATGGGGGTTCATTCTCCATTCTTGCGTCCATTGTCTGAACTGTGTTGCCTCTACATCTGATCTCTACATACCTCACGCAGCTCTAAAACTCGAAACTATGAGGCCAACCTGGGATGTTTTCTTGAGAAGTTGAGGCATCCTCCATCTGAACTGTTTGAGTTTGAATTCGAACTCTGCATTGATTCCTTGTCACGCACCCTGAAAACCAGTGGCAAACCCGTGGACTGAGACATGTCTCCTATGTGTCTTGTGAACCCCGTTTATCCAGACTGCAAATCTGAGTTCGTTCTTAACCGTTTGGGTTGTTGTCTTCTATGAAACCTAAGAATACCGTAATTGTCTATGGAGTGTGTGTTATAACTATGGGTTGTTGTGGCCATGTATTCCCTTGGCTGAGTGTGAACTGTTGTTTTCATTTGTTCCTTGCTGAGCCTTACTGTTGTCCTCCTTGTACTGGAACAGAACTGAAGAAGAAGTTTGTCAGCCCTGTGTGCAACACTCTCTCCAGGTGAGAGAGGTGGTTGTGGTTGAAGAAGCAGGTTGTTAGGCCTGTGAGCGACTCTCTCCAGGTGAGAGAGTGCGCGGAGGAAGTAAGAACTCTTGGAAGAGGTCATGTAGCTACCACAGAGCTCAGAGAATTCTGGTCTGGCATGTTGCTGAAGCCCAAGGCAAGGGAGGTTTAGCAGCCAAAGCACTGTCTGGTGTGACAATGAAGGTGTATACTCCTGGGGTGGGACAGGCATGTGGGGAATGAGAGTTTGTGAGCTGTGGGCATAAGTGGATCCTGGGAGAGAATCCATCCTCATAAAATGTGTGTCTTCCTGTTGACCTTGCCTAGCCTAGGATTCCCTTGCCCGGTGAAGCTTAGTCCCAGCTCGAGGGTGACCTGCTGCTGAGAGTGATGAGCAATGCGGTCTAAGGCTGGGAGGTTCATTGAAGGTATGCACGTAGTTGGTGGTATTATTCCAGTTAAAAGATAAGTATTAATTATGTACTTAATTTATATGTGATGCATGTCTATGTATTTGAAATGTATCATATATTCCGTTGCAATTATGAATTACTATTAATTCCATTATTTTTGTATGTTAGCAGTAATCCTGTGACTACTCTGTATTGTTTGGTTAATTTTCATTAAATATGCATGTTATATATATATGTGTGTGTGAGATTGTTCAGCGTAGTAGTGTTGCCCGACAGTGGATTTAATGGTCGGGGATGCTACAATATGGTATCAGAGCTTAGTAGTGGCATTGTCCAGCCTGTTGGTGGCTGGGGACGCTACAATATGGTATCAGAGCTGAGTAGTGGCATTGCCCGGCCTGTTGGTGGTTGGGGACGCTACAATATGGTATCAGAGCCAAGGCTTTCAACACTAAGCCTGGATGGGCCATGTTAGTGGAAATTGAAGCAAAATTTTCGAAAGAATTGTTGTCATAGTAGAAAAAATTCAATTTCAAAGCCAAGGTTTTATCGCCAAACCTGGATGGGCTGGATAAGTGGTCTTTGGACCCAAAGCTTCAAGTGGAAATTGTGTCTGGAGAAACCAATTTTGGACCTCAGAAACATTCTTGAGTGCCAAGATGTTACCTTGGCCATGTTAAGAAGCTCAAGAGGAGTAGCGATATCGTAAAACCACAACTGAAGTGGTGTTGGACCATAGAGTAATGTGTGAACTGGTGAAGTATTGAATAAGTTTTAATTGTTTCTCTTCTTTGAGTTTTCAAATGTAAGCAATGCACATTGTCCGCAAGGAGTGCATTGATAGAGGTAAGTTAACCTCAGAGAATCTCAGGAGAGATATCATTGAACCTTCATCAATGACGCAGGCGCTTCTTAACCCGCAGGCACGCCCGCTCACACAGGATCGATCAATTCTCCCTTCTGCTGAGCCGAAGCGGCTCCTTGAATTCCCTCGGGAATCACTGCTGCAAACCCGATCCACAGGTCCTCTCTTTCCTCCACACGGCCTTCTTCACTTTACCGTGGTTGTCCACGACTCAGTTTCGGGGTTCGGGGTTTCGTGCTTCTTGCTGTCGAGAGTTTCTGTACTCTCGATTCCCCAATCACCGATGCGCCCTTTTCACGTGCTAGCCCCCCTGCTAGGTTCTGCTCCACGTGACCGCTACCATATGACCTCAGCCATACCTTTTGTTGGGGTTTCGGGGTTTGCGATGCCAAAATACATACGCCTACGGGATTCCCGACTCCTCGAATCCTGACTCTCCGCTGTACTGACAGTTGGCTTCCACTATGGCCCTTTCCTCTGCTCTGATGTGCTGACAGTTGTCCCCCACTGATTAGGGTTTCGCGATTCACGATTTCAAAAGGCGTAAACACCACGTCCACGGGATTCACGATATCTCGATGGGCCAAACACCGATAGATGGCTTCCTTGTCGGGACTTTCCCGATGACGCCGATCTCCTCCACGCATCCCTTCCAAATGGACGGTCTCGATTCCTCTGGGATTTCGAGACTTTCGATGTCCCAATTTTCTTGTCCTCGGGAACTACGATCTCCCAATGGCCACTATCCCGACTCTATGCGGATTTCTGACACCTGTGTCCCCAATGGATGGCTTATATTATTTCGGGTAATTCCCCATGGAAGTTCCCGATCTCATGTTCACGGGAATGTCGATATCCCTAGGTGCCAAAGTCCCGATGGGCACTCGATCTCCGCCATGTGTCCCCACCAACGGGCGTCTCAAATCGCTCCAGTTTTTCAAGACTTGAAGTGTCTCGATTTCCTTTACCTTGAGACTCCCGATTTCCCGATGGTTGAGTCCCGATGGTAAACGTCGTGCAGCTCCTATCCAAATCCGATGGCTGACGGGTACCTGCTCCAGATCTGACGACCCAAATCCTTTATCCTTGTGCGTTTGCTCCAGAGGCTAAACTCTGAGCATCGTCTCCCGATCCAACGGATTACGGGATTTCTGAGTGAGATCCAACAGTTGTCGGTCTCCTCCTTCTCTGCACTCCTCCGGCTACTCCCTGGACGCGAACACCAACGGTCCAGATCTAATTCCCATCCAATCTGATGGCTATTGTCGCTCCCTCCTAGGCTTATGCACTTCTTCTTCCCAGACTTGGGATAATTTCCAATTCCCAAAGGCCTCGACCTTTGTTCTCCTTTTCCTCCGCGAGCTCTTCAACTTTGAGCCTTGTCGCGCGTCCTCGATAACGCTGCTCCTCCTGAGCTTCTGTCTTTGGATCCTCAAAGGATTCTCCCAACTCCTGCACTCCTTGCAGAGTCTTCAGATGCACTTGTTGGTGCTATCCATCCTTAGCTTCTGCAAACACTCAGACCCCTAAGGGATTTTGTCCTTCTTCTCCCTCAGATGGAGAATATGGATGCCCTCCTGGCTGTCCTTCTGCTCAAGAAGCTTCTTGCTGAGTGCTTCTGGGTATTCAGTAACCCAATGAAGATCCTTCAGTGGATCCTTCCTCTAACTTCCAGAACTCAAAGAGTTATCTTCTCCTGTGCTTGTCTGCACACCAACTCAATGCCCACCTGGCAGAGTTTTCCCTTCCACAGAACGTTCAGTTGTTATGTCTTCTTCCCCTGTGCACCTATGCACTCGTTCAATGCCCACCTGGCAGAGCTCTCAGAATCCTCAATGATTCTGTCTCTTCTAAACTCACAACAGAGTTCTTCCTCTGTGCACTCCTTGCACCTGCTCAATGCCCACTTGGCAGAGCCCTACAGAATTCACAATAGAATTTTGTCTGCAACTGTGTCTCTCCCACACAACCTTGCCTCCTGAGGTATTCAGCAACCTCAAAGGTGTTCCTCCTGAGTTTTTGACTCCAGCTTTTGTGCCTCAGCACGCCTTTGTCTGAACCCGCAGTATTCAGAAGTGCATCCTCAGTGCACCAGTATTCAGAGACCGCAGTACTCTGTCACGCCCTCCTGGCATGAAACCTCAAAGACCTTCACCCTGAAATCAAACACACTCCTGCAAATGCCTAACATACATCTACAACATACATAAAGAACACACACAGACATCCATTCAACACATGATTATGCAGGAAAAACTGCTCTTTTTATTAAATATGGAAAATGCCTGTATTTACAAGGTGTTCCTGAGCTCTCTCTGGCTCTCCTCAACTCTCTTCTCTCCTATATAACTACCACAATGAGATCTGAAAATATCTTTTACTTGAGGGGCTCATCGAGTGCTTCCCTCCAGGTCTACCTACTCTATTCAGTTACAATAAATGGTTGTCTAGTCCATCATCTGGATCTAGATCTCAGTCGATCTAGCATTAAAGACGATCTACCTACGCCTGCACAAAGGCACGACTTCTATGGCTCACCAGCCTAAGCATTAAAGTTACATTGAATTCATATTTAAATGAGGTTGCACCTCTCTCTTAGCGTGCGATTTGAATTCGCTGGCGTGGTTGGCTGACGTGGAGAGATGCTCCTGCATCAATCAACAGAAGTGCAAGGAGTGCACAGGAAGAACTTTGTGTTGAGTTCAAAGAGAGATAGAGTCACTTAGAACTCTGTAGGGCTCTGCCAGGCAGGCATCGAGCAAGTGCAAGTGTGCACGAAGAGAACTCTTTGTCGAGTTCAGGGAGAAGAGTATGAGAGGAAGATACTCACAGAGTTGTTGAACACTCTGTAGAAAATGCTCAACAAGGTGTTCTTTGAGAAGAAGGTTGCCAGGAGGGCACAAAGTTTTCCTTTGAAAGGAAACATAAGGGTCGAGACCCTTAAGAGACTGAGTAAATCAAAAATATCAAAAGAGATAACGGGAGAAGTGCATAGGATTTGGACTTATTCCAAGTCCCAAAGCTCAAGAAGGATAGCATTAACAGAGACACAACTGAGACCCAAGATAGTTGGGTTCGCAAGATAAAGTTCAAAGGACGAAACCTTTGAATATCCACAAACTCTTCCAAGTCGGAAGGAGTCAAAAGCTCAAGAGGAGGAGCGACAACAGTCATCATATATGTTGTGGGGAGGAGCCTGGACCATTAGATCCATGTCCAAAAAAGAAAAGGAGAGCACTGAGGAGGAACAGATCCCATCTGTTGGATCTGAGTGCGAAGGACCAACAACTGTTGAATTCGAAGGTAAGTGAACGAGACTTAACCCTTGTGTGCATGGGAGAACTGATTCACCGAATACTGAAGTAATTAGGGATCATCCATCGTCAAGACTGACAGGTGGCGAAAGATCCATAACTCCAGAGCGAACCACTTCGAAAGTTTGTGGTTGGGGAAGATACGAAATCTCCAAATACCCGAAGGCTGAAGAAGAACCATATCGTCGGTTGCAAAGAGATGCATGTCAAAAGATCTGAGACTTCAGAGAAAGTCACTTCGAGAATTGCAAGTGTGGAGAGTGACAAATTCCCAATGTCCCAAAGGCCGAAGTAAATCACAACCGTTCGTTGTGGAGGACACGTGGAGAGAGATCAGGAAGTTCGAGGGAAGAAACCTCTGAAAGGAAGTAGACAGGAACAAAGAAGATCTGGATCGTTGGATCCAGAAGAACGCATGGAAGAAATCAGTGTATTTTGGGTGAAAGCACTCTGGGAGAACGTGAAGGATGAAATTTTGAAATCGCCAAAGCCTGAATAGTTGAAGTAGCTAGGAGCCATTGATCTGGGTTGGAAAGGTGTCACCAGATCACAAAATTCAGAGAATCATACTTCGGGTTTTTCGTGAAGTTGTGTTTCGGTATGTCCCAAAGCGCCAAAGCCTGAAACGTCTAAGGGTCGTTGATCCGAAGGAAGGAACGTGGATCATTGATCTACGAGGAGACACGTGGAAGACGAAGACTCACTCTATTGGACAGACGTTGATATGAAAGTGGAAGTGTGGCACCAAATCTGGAACTCTGTGTATGAAGCACTCCGGAGGAAAGCAGAGGGTGAAAGCGTCGAAGTCCCGAAGGAGATCTCAATCGTTGATCGAGGAGGAGGTCGAAGGATCCTTGATCTGGTCTTGGTCAGAAAGACTTGAAGTCTCGAAGTAATCGAGGACCGTTGATATTTGCAGCGGTATCTCCCGAAGTCCCAAAACTCTGAAGTCTTAGAACTTAGATTCCTAAGGCTCCATAGTGAGTGTTAGTCATTGGATGTTGGGTAGACGTGGAATGTTGATCCACTCTACTTCGTGAGTTTGGTAATCCGGAACTCCAAGATATTGTTGTATTGTGTTTGAAAATTTTTGAAGCCGAAGGCTCGAGTAAGCACCTATTGATCTAGCTCTTGGTCATGACCCATGGTCGCGTGAGTTTGGGACTGAGAGAAAGGGACTAGTGCCTGAAAATTGTGTTAAAGAAGGGGAAAAGGGGTTAGGAAGGAAGCCCGTGGGTTTTGTCTAGTTCTGGCATACATCAGGGAGGTATTGAAGACCTAGGAACCTTATGATAAGGTCCAACAAATATCTAAGAGCCATTAGCTCAGAGAAAAGAGATCGATGCACAAGAAGTGCATCAGAGAAGAAGGATAGGGAAAATTATTTATTCTACATATGAGATTTTTCAGAAGTCGTGGGATCAGATGTTGGGTTCAATAAGAAGCATGAAAACCCCAAATGGGATTCTTGTTTGGGGAAGACATTCCAGGTGACAATCCTTGCACATCAAATGTGAATGCTAGGTGGAGAAAGCCATCTGCAATACATGATAATGCATGAACCATAAGTTCGTATGGAGATGCAAAGAATGGGAATAAGGAAGGAAGGTTTTAGGGAATTATAATTCGTTCA
>SNQJ01S0160970.1:0-21650 GCA_010110895.2 Picea sitchensis | reverse complement strand
TATATTAATTAAATATTTATTTATTAATTAATTGTTTATAACTTTTGATTAATTAATTAATTAATTAATTGATTACATATCAGATTCAATGACATGGGTAATAAGTTAAAGGGGTTAATAATTTAATTTATTAAAGACTTACGTATACGAAGGGGATAAGAAACATTAAATAAAAGGATAAGATACATTAAATAAAATGATAAGACATTAAATAAGAGGATAAGATAATGAATAAAGGGATAAGGAAATTAATGAGGGGGAAAGATTCGGTGAAAGAGGGATATGACGGGAGGAGTCTTACGAGAAGGGGGATCATTCTTTCGGGGGGGAGGAGGATATATTTCTGTGCGATATTTCTCTGTGAGGATTTTTGGTGTGTGGAGTTTGATTTTGGTGGACTTTGGTGAATCAGAAGCAAGGGGCACCGGTTTGCTAGGGGTTTTGGGCACGGGGGGCAGTATATTCTTACGATATCCTAGAGCTAGGAAGACGGACAAGATGCTCCTAGCTGGCAGGGAGGAAACACGGTTTTGGGCAGTGTTTGACACAGTTTCAACTTCAGCATTGGACCAACCCAAGTAGCGGGATTTAGCATCAGAAGCAGGTATTTTTTTTATTATGAATGGCTGAGTTATTTCATGTTGTAGATAGATTTTAATCTCTGCTGAATATTTTGCTTATATGCTGGTGATTGAATTATTTATGCAAATTGAAAGGAATTATATGTCAACTTGTATCAAATTTTGTATTTTACGGTCTCTACATTCGAGAACGGAGTGTTCTAACTTTGGAGTAATCTTCCTTCCTTAGTCATTTTTCGGGTAGGCTTTTAGGTTGCTAGTTTTTAAAATTTTGGTCCATTTAGAATTCTGATTAATTTTCTGAGCATTTGGGTTGATTTAAAATGGGGCAAAACCCCTAAGATATGGTTTTAAAATGCATGGGACTTTAATCCGTGCTAAACTTAGACTACCCCTGAAAATCTAACAAATACCCATTTTTTTACCTAAAAAGCCAATCTGTTTACTCCCAATCTATTTGCTCCCAAGTTAACCTACTTCTTCGAGAACACTATACATAATCTTAAATGTATGTATACTTTCTTGTTTTCGAATCACTTTAATCGATATACATTATACGGTACTTTGATGAGCATTACACATGTGGAGCTAGAGTGTATTTATGATAACATGTGTGTTATATATAAAGTTTGATTTATATATAAGAAACTAAGAAATAATGAATACTATGTAGGTCAATATTTATTTATGATTAATCACTTTATGAATGTACATCAATCTAATAAGTGAATTAAATAATCCAATCAAGGAAGTCAATTTTTTGCTTGAAATTTTTGTCTAGAGATTTCTTGTACCTATTCATATAAAAACATGTATGTGTGAAGTTCCTTGACAATGAACCTCCTGAAATTGTGGATGGTAGAGGTAGATTTTACTCTTTACAGGACTTACGGTTTCAAACATTGAATATTTCAAGTATTGAATTTGAGGTGCATAAAGAATGTGGTAGAAATTTGTGTTTAATTTTAATAGAAATTTTGTTTATAAAATGATTTTGACTATTTTAAAATATTAAATGAATACATAACATAATTCTTTTGGTTGCAATTTGAATATCTGGTGTTTTATCATTAATATACATATAGAACTTAAAACAAAGAGATTGTGGAATACAATAAATAAAAGCAACACGAACACAATAAGTAGGAGGAATCCACAAATTATCAATGTTAAAATCAGGAATATGTTCTTTCACCATTGGTGAAGACATTTTTTACATCTTTCATTGGATGTTAGACTAGCAAATAATAAATAATAGATTAACCATATAAAAAAATAATCCCTAAAAAATAAATAATAATATTATCTAATCTTTTTAAAACATTAATATATTAATATATTTGTAAAAAATATTATTATATATTATATTTATAATTTTATATTCAATATTATTAAATATAACATTAATTATAAAAATATATTTTATAAATATAATATATAATGTTAATTGAATAAATATTATAATAATATTTTTTATCATCATTATTTATTATCATTTTAATCTAATTTTTTATTATGTAAAATGGTATTTTACAAAATTCACTTTACATGAAAAAGAAATTATAATACAAACCATAGAATTAAAATAATTTAAACATTTTTCATACACAATAAATACTATAGAACTTACACAAAACTCACCTCCATGAAAAGGAAACTATAATATAAACTATAAAATTAAAATAATTTAAGCATTTTTCCATACACAATAGATATTATAAAATTTATACTAAGCATTTTTTCATTTGTCCAAAAGTTGGAAATAAAGATACATGTGCTCTCACCAGTGATGAAGCTCGACCATCTTGAGCAACCCTCATTAGATGTTCAAAAGATAAATCATTGACCACAAAAAAGACTAAACCTTCACAAAATAAATATTAATAATATCCAATGTTATTATAATATGTATATAACTAACATGCTATACTATATTTATATTTATAAAAATATTATTATATATTATATAAATATAACATTTTATAAATATAATATATAATGTTACTTATATAAATATTATTATATATTATATAAATATAACATTTTATAAATATAATATATAATGTTCTTATATAAATATTATAATAATATTGCATGTTATTATTATTTATTTTAATTTTAAAATATTTTTTTTCCATAAAACATATAACTATATAACTAAATATGATTATGTATCATTATATATTCTATTATATTAGGAGCCTCTTTTGCACATGTATTGAAATGTTTTTAATGCAATATATTGAAAAAATATTTTAGAATTATTTTTATTTCATATAACATATATGTAAATATGATTGTAAGGAATTTGGAGCACCTCAAATTTTTCAATTTATAGTTTTTTTTTTTGTTTTTAATGTATTGTATTTTGGTTTAATATTCAAATTTGACTATTCCTTTTACAAATATCAAAGAAACAAAAGTAGCTATCATTTTGTTAAAATGTTATGTTATACCTTTAATATAGAGTTTGTCTATAACTTAGATGTATAATTGTTGTTGAAAAAAAAACCAGTACATAATATAAAACTATCCATAATGCTCATTTTACAAAAACCACATTCATGAAAAGTAAACTATAGAATTAAAATAATTTAGGTATTTCAAACTTTATATATAATATAAACTATAGAATTGGAATAATTTAGGATTTTTTTACATTGGGTGAGATTTATCTTGAAGTCGAAAGTCAAGGGACATGTGATCTCACCATTGGTGAAGACCCTCTTACACATCTCATTGGATATTAGATTGACAAAGGATAAATCAATAACCTCAAAGGGAAATTCCATGTCATGTAATAATTCTTTCATATTAAATGATAAAAAAAATTGCACCTTAAGAAATTTGATAGCTCTTAGATGTTTGATAGATCTAAGTTTAAGATGAATCTATGCTAGCTTTAATTCAAGAATATTATTATCAAGCTCCTCTCCTTAAGCAAGTTAGAAAGTTTGTTGATGTCCATTTCATGAGCTTAGGAAGATTTTGCATAGGCATATATACTCCTCCAACGGAACTTTGTGAGCAGGAAGGCAATTTTTCGAATTGGTGAGCAGGAACATTAGTTGCAGGCTCCATGGCGAAGGAAGAGTGGATGTGGGGAGCTATAACAAATACCACATTGTTTATTTTGAAGCTTTGAGTCAGAGTTTCTAGCTCGTTAAAGGATGGTAGTGGTTTGAATGATGAGTAGGACGATGATATGCAATTTGGTGAGTGGGAAGTTTTGTTGCAGTTTGCTTGGCGACAATGGAGAGGGTGTTGGGAGCTGGAGCACTAAACCAACTAGTTCACTTCAATTTTCCATCAGTGGAACTAACAAGTTTAATGCTTAGAATAGAGTTGGAGGAGTAAGCCATCTAGCACGTTTTCTGACTATGGATCTGGTGTTTTTGTCTTGTCACTTAAAACTAACTTCTCAATTCCTGGAACACCTTAACATTGACGAGACCTCTTTGCAGTTAGTCTTAATTGTTTTTGGTGGTTGAGACTCAAGCGGTTTCCGGCTGCTACTTCTAATGGAATGTGAAGTCAATGCACTCATGAGTGCAGCTGACGAGGAGAAATGAGAGAGGGCATGGTTATTCTCCTCGGTGGATGTGATCAGTGGGATTCATTACACAAACCGTCATCGAGGACAGTGTATTAATGCTGAGTTGAATGTGGGTGCCTTCCCTTCTACTCTACCTGATAAGCCTCATCCATTGCACCAACATGTAAATGCTTTGGAGACTTGTTTTTCGAAAGTCGCTGCAGAGTTTCCAGTAGGGACTTTCGTGGTTTCCCAACCTGTTAAGGAGTTTCAGGGGTTATGAGGGTGGTTGAAGGGTTCTACGAAGGTACCACGTACTTTTAATGGAATTGAGCCTGTAAGAGATGGTCGACTAGAGCATAGAATTCGTGTTAAGCGCACAGTGAAAGTGTGGAAACCAAAAAGAACGAAGTGGAAGCTGGTTATGGGAATGGACATAGGCCTTGAAGAATCCTACAACCTGGCGCTCTGCACCTTAGTTGGGAGACTGGCTTATCGTTATCAATGTGTTTCATCTCGTGACGAGTGGGTGATTAGGAGTTGGAAACCCTTGCTAGGATATTCCTCATAGGTGCTTTCACTGTCGAGAGGTTGGATGGGATTTGTGTTCAAGTGTCCGGAGGATTCAAAACTAGTTTTGAATAAATTTTGGAGTTACGATGGAGGGAGCTTAATGTTGAAAAGGTGGCACCTAAGTTTTAATCCAATGATGAAATATTTTAGTTTCCCTCATATTTGGGTGCTCCTCCCGAGTCTCCCCATGCAGTTGTGAAACTTAAAAGCACTGGAGGCGGTTGGGAATTCCATTGGTCATTTTTTAAAATTAGATGAGACAAACCTGTGGTCTTCAGATAAAAGAATGGCTAAAGTGATCGTAGAAGTGGACATCCATGCGGTACTTCTGGAAGTTCTAGAGATTGAATGGTGGGGTCCCCTGTTTGTACAATGATTGGGCTATCTGGGTCTGTCATTTCGATGTACTCTATGCAGGAGGACCGGTCACCTGAGAAAGGAGTGTCTAAACACATTTGGATCTTTGGTTGACTATGAATCAATGGATGATTTGCATGGTGACATTGTCACTCCACTGGAGGATGCAAAAAATCCACTGGATTATCAGGGACTAAGCTTTGAGGAAAATCCTGTAGCGTCGGACACTACTTTTGTTGGTAAGTTGAAACACTATTTCCCTAAGATTTACTTTTCATTAACTGCTTGGGATCACGACCACTTAAATTTTATCCTCTTCCTAGTCCAGTCTCACACGACGGTTCTAGAAACTGATAAGACAAAAATCATTGAACCTGAGATTACTGCTTTGATCAGGGACATAACTCTGAGTTCTTGTGAGGTTTGGCCTACATGTGGGGTAGTTGCCAATACTTTTAGTCATATTGGGATTAAGGATGATTCTTTTACTGCTCCCAGTTTTAGTGAATCAGCACTCAGTGACTCTGCTTTGGATAGATTGATTACAAATTTAGTTCCTTCACTTAATAGGGATTCTAACCCTATTCCACTACCGACCCTTTTTGGGCAACCTTCCTGTGGATAGTTCGTCAGCCTTAGGGGATTCTAAGGGTAGCCAAGGTAAGGGGACTTTTATTGTTTCTGACCCTGCGCATTCAAGAGGTCTGGGGTTTGAAGTCTCGCCAATTAAAACAAGAAGTGCCCGCAGAAAGGCGGGGGATACCATTTCCACTTCAGATTATTTACCTAATACTTCCACTGAACTTGGGGCACTTAGAGGCATGAAAGCCTTGGCAAGGGATAAATCACGATCCTCCTTTTCCTTAACATCAGAGGGGTAGGGGGACCACTAAAACAAGCCTCCCTTTGTAGAATATTGTATAAAACTTCTCCTAACATTATCTTCTTGCAAGAAACTATGTTGTTTGTGGATAAGGCAAGGTTTTTTATGAATAAGCTCAGACCCGACTGGATGATATGTGTTGTTAGTGCTTTGGGGACTTCTGGGGGACTTCTAGCATCTTGGGATCCAATTTTTTTTGTTCTAGATCCATATCTAAGCAGTGGTGGTATTTTTTTGTCAGGAACCTCCCTAATGGATAACAGAAAGATATCACTTATGAATGTTTACAGGCCCTATCACGACCGAAAAGCATTCTGGGAATCTGTGGATGGTACAGGTATTTTAGCACATAGGGATATAATTATTGGTGGAGATATGAATTTCACTACATCTTCTGAGGAGGTTTGGAGGCAAAAAGTGTTGCAAGACTCATTGGTGGGATTTTTTAAATTGCTCTTTATAAAAAATAGATTAGTGGATGTTTCCCCCGCAAAGGTAGTACCTGCATGGAGGAATGGTAGGTCCGGAGCTGATAATATAGAAAAACATCTTGATCGGATCTACGTAGAGGATGATCTCATCGCCTCTACCCTGAGGTATAGAACCTGGGTGTAATATCCATTCCTGTCTGATCATGCTCTAGTTTTCCTTGAGTTTGGTGTTGTGATTCCGGCGGTTGCTTATCCTTTCAAATTAAACCCATTATGGATTGGCAAGGATTCCTTTGCTGGGATGGTTCAGGATGTATGGAACGATCCAAGTCTACTTCATATTTTAGGAGCTCAAAGGAGACTGGTTGGGAAACTCTCTGCTTTAAAATCTCGTGTTAAATTATGGGCTAAGGAGAAGCATCTACGGGATCAGTTAAACTTGGAAAAGATTGAAGAGCCACTTGCAATCCATTATGATCAAATGATACAGGGTATTAGTTCTGATATCCATGTACATACTTTGTACACACTTGAGGTAGAGAGGACGAAATTACTGCTGGCGAAGGAAGAAAGGTTGCACCAGAAGAGTAGGGCGATATGGATTAAAAGTGGTGATAAGAATACCAAGTTTTTTAACCGATTCACTAGCTATAGGAGGAATAAAAATACAGTTGGGAGATAAAGGATGACACAAGGGGCATCTATACAGGGCAACAGGACATCAAGGAAGAAGTAATCAATTATTTCAAATCTTTCTTTAGAGATACAGGCCAGAACAATATTGAAGATCATATCAACTCTATCAAGTTGTTCCCAAGCTTTGTGAGTGAGGATGAAATACATTTACTAGAAAATGTCGTTTCGAAGGATGAAATATATGACATTCTAAGGGGATTTGATAAGGACAAAAGTCTCGGGCTGGATGGATGGACTGTTGAGTTTTTCTTAAACTTTTTCGAGTTGGTTGGACGGGATTTGTTAGATATGGTTGAAGAAACATCAGAGGGGAGGTTATTAGTTCGATTAATTCAACATTTATGTCTTTGATTCCCAAAGTGAATAGTCCCTCTTCATTTAGTGATTTTCGTCCTATTGCACTATGTAAATTATGTTACAAGATCATTGCTAAAGTTATTGCAAAGAGATTCAGGCCAATATTGTCTAGATCACTATCGGAAGAGTGGTTGGATTTTCTTAAAGGAAGACAAATTCTCGATGCAATTGGTACTGCATAGGAGTGTTTACACAGTATTAAAATTAAAAAACTACAAGCCATAATTCTGAAACTTGATTTGAAAAAGGCATATGATTGTACCAATTGGGATTTCCTAAGGTTAATTCTACTACAATGTGGCTTCAGGCTATCAACAACCAATTGGATTATGGCTTGTGTAACATCTACAAATTATGAAATATTGATCAATGGAGAGGCTTCTAATTTTTTCAAAAGTAGCAGAGGACTTAGACACGGTTGCTCATTGTCGCCCCTTCTTTTCATCCTGGTTATGGAAGGTCTTAGTCTTTCTTTAAAGAAAGCACAAGCTAATGGTACTATATCGGGGATTAAGGTCTCCAGATTGATTAAGGTTCTTCATCTTTTATTTGTTGATGACATTCATATAATGAGAAGAGCGTCCCTTGCTAAATGGGAGAAAATCCAATTTATTCTCCTTGTTTTCTGTTGTGCTGCAAACCTAGTGATAAATGCACAAAAGTCGGTTTTCTTGCACTCGGGGGTCTCTCCAAAAACTCTTTGATCATTACAAGACTTATTCTTTTTCTCTTGTAAGGATCTTGCTTTGGGATTTAAATATCTGGGGTATTTTTTGAAGCCAGATAGTTATAAAGTGGAGGATTGGCAATGGCTTATTAACAAGTTCAAGACCAGGATAAATCATTGGTGTAATATATGGCTCTCCCTGGGGGGACACTTTGTATTGATAAAAGAGGTTTTAGAGAGACAACCAGTCTACTAGATGGCCCTTGCTCATATTTCGATTTCGATTCTCCACGGGATTCGCAAGATGAGTATATCTTTCCTCTGGTCAGGAAACAAAATCAAGAGAAGTTATCATTTGTGCAGTTGGATATCCATAACAAAACCCAAACACTATGGAGAGCTTTGATGAAGTTGGGTATTTGGAAAAGGGTGATCAAGGATAAATATTTTCCTCATGGAACTGTGATGACATGGTTGCGATCGACGGATGTGGTCTCCTCCTATGGATCTTAGTCTTCGAAAAATATTTGAAATACCTTACCATTTATTCTACAATGGATGTCATGGAAGTTGGGTTCGAGACACTCAATATTAGTCAGGAAAGATGTTATCTTAGGCCTGGGACATGACTCTATTTTTACTCAGTGTAACAACCCTAATTAATTCTTTAATTATCATGAATGATAAATATTAGTTTAATGAATTATTAAAATAGATTTTATGGAGACTTTTTTTATACTATTATTATGATTGGTAGTTGAACCAATTAATGGGAGGGATAAGGTGGTTGAAGAATTAATGGGGGGAAGGCGGTTGGGGAAAGAGATTCGAGGGAGGAAGATAAGGGATAAGGGAGAACTTGGGGGGACAATCTTTGGGGTTTTGTGATATTTTTGGTTTATGGCAAGGTAAGAAAATTTGGAGAGGAAGAAGGAGAAGGGAGGAAAGAATAGTTTGGCTTACATTTTTGCTTGAGGAATCTCACAGGGGCACCGTTGTTGCTGGGAATTTTGGGCTCGAGGGCCAGGAAACCATAAGGATTCCTAGATCTACGGAGCCCGAGAGGTCGTTCCTAGTTGGATGGGAGGTTAATACTCAGTTTTGGGCAGTATAGAATCATCAACAACATTATCAGCTTCAGGTTCAACATCAGGTTGAGATAAATACCTTATGCATTTTCATTATTACTTGTTCATCATTATACTGTTGTTCCTGATTATACTATTGTTCATTATGTTCATTATGTTTTTGTTCATCATAATACTATTCTTCATTATTATCCTGTTAAACTGTCAATTATTATGTTGGAACAAAAGAAGTAAATTATATAGAATTTATATATTTATTTTTATTTTTATGAGGTTATGTATGCTCAGGCCTTACAAAGGGTATCAGAGTCCAGTTTCAAAACTGAAACCTAGGTCTTACCCATCCTCATAACTAAAATATTATGCTTAATGTTCTATAAACAACCCAGATTAAAAAAAAAAACATGGATATGCAGCCCTGAAACCCTTTAATGACAACTAGTGAATAACCATAAATAACCATGAAATGTTTATGAACATTTCATGAACTGTTCACCTGTACAAGTGACTGAAAGGAGATTTATAAGTAGAAATAATTAGGCATATATATATATGGAAAATAAATAGGAGTGTAAAAAAAAAATGTATATATAAATCTAGGGCTGAGGGCCAAGCTCTAGCTCCACGCAATCTACAAGCCAAGCACAAANAAAAAAAAAAAAAAAAAAAAATTAACACTGGTTTTAAATAAATAGACATATATAAAAACATAGAGGTTGAAACCAAATCTCCAAAGTACCTGCATAACCACACAATATGGATTAGCACTCCTATCCAATTCAAGTCAAATCCATCACCCAAGCGCCAGCACTAAGTCACATGATGTAGAAGCCCTCGAGGGGGAAACCTGTTTGCCCAATGCGCAAGTTATTAATGCAACCAAGTCATATGTGAGCCTGAGCTCCAAGAGTCAAGACTATAACAAGCACCAAGTGTCAAGTTCAAGCACCAAGGAAGGAGCCCAAAAGGAACCAAAAGACCGTGCACTACACATCACCCAGAGATGCAACCCAATCTCCAAGCCACGGCTAAGGGAGAAACTAGCACCAAGCTGAGAGGAAGCTCTGTGTCAAGCCCCCTCTAAATGCCCTGTGAGCGTGCTCTATCGTTTGAGATACATCCCCAAGAGACCCTGCAATGCAACCGTGACTACATCACCCTCTGAACACCCTGCAACGCAACCGCGACTACGCCCGAAGGTAGGCCATGAGCAACAGGAACTCAAAGCTCCCGGAGCCCATCAATGTCATGGTGGGCAACCACCTGAGCTTCCACAATTGCATCTAGACACTCTGTCAGGCCGAAAATCTCGATGAGGCCATGCTTGACGTCAATCACACCATGTACTCCAATTGTCGCCCCACCATCTTCACCTGCAACTCCGTTCTTGGTGCTTTTGCTTTAGTGCTTGAGCACCAACGGAGGAACTCGTAAGTGCATCATCCCAATTCTTATCACAAGAAGCACGAGCAGAAAAGGGCGCTCAGTCAACCGCCAACTCCCTTTCCTGCCATTATCGATGTCCTCTCGTTTCTTACACACCAGACGCTCGAAATTTTGAATGAAGAGAAGTGAGCACCCTCAGCATAGTTCCACTACGCGTCAGCTCAACGATCAAAGAGCCCAACGACCAAAGATCCAAGCCTTCGAGGACAAGAGAGCATGAGAGGATGCATTATAGGTCCCAACTAAAAACAAGTGCTCTAAGAATCAAGCCGAGCGGTCGAGAACATTACCAACTCACAGTCTATCCACAATCTCCACTCAGTTGCTGAGTGGAAGCCCACGATAGCCTGTGGTGGGAGGGGAGAAACCCCGGTCGCAGTTGCAGAATGGGAGAGGTGGCAGAGGAGGGAGCGTTATGCGAGAAAGTGGGTGTAGGGTTTGGGAATTGAGAATAGGGGGAGAGGGACACATGGGCCTCATGCGAGGGCCCACGATGCCCTACTTTTAAAGAAATTTAAATTATTTAATTTTTTTATTATTATTTTATTTTATTTTAATTATTTATTTTTTTATTATTCTTTAAATTTTAACTATTCATAATTATTTTAAAACATTCTTTTTTAATTGTTTTTATTTAGTGTAACTTTTAATTATTGATTAATTTTAAATTTTAAATTTTATTTCAAACTATTGATACTAGTGATTAATTAACTAGTGATTTATTAACTAGTGATTAATTAATTAGAATGATTAATTAATTAAGTGAGTAATTAATTTTAATATGTACTTAATTATTAACATTAATTAAGTGAGTAATTAACATTAACATTAACATATTTAATATTAATAATTAACATAACATTATGATACTAATAATAATATTTATTTTATGGATTAGATTAAATATGTTGATTAAGACTATTGAAACTTAGGTTAAAGTTTAGTCTAGGTTATTGGGTTATAATAATTAATCAACATTGTATTTAACACACTTTAATTAGTTTCCAAATCTCTAAAGACTTAAGGAGGTAAGTGACACTTATAGGCGAGTACCTCGCAGTACTAACATAGTTGGCAAAGCAAGGGAGTTAGCAACTATTCTGAACAAAGTTACCAAGCTTAGAGGATTTCAAATCCAATCTTTAGCCAATTACCCTAAATAGATTAACAGACCCAATCTTTAGCCACTTACCCTAAAGAGAGTAATGTATGTTTACAGGCAAGTAAAAAAAAACTTACACCTAACCCTATGTTTACAAGTATAAGTTGAGCGAATGTGAACTGTCTTAGAATCTTCCCTGATAAGCATTTGGTTTGATGCAGATTCAAATATTCAAGATGGTTAGGACTCAGGGAAATCAAGGCCAAGGGGAATCATCGCAAGGACCTCCAACACTGGTGTTGCCACCACCATCGCTTGAATTAGCTCTCATTTTGCGCTCTTTGGAGGCTATTAATGAGACCTTAAAGGGGCATCAACCAGCAGATGTCGAAGTGGAACCCCCACCATATGGAGTGGGTAACCCTGAAGCATCGAGGGATTTATAGGGAGGGCCTCCACCCGGGGACATCACTAGATAAATACAAAAGATCAAACTCCTAGAGTTTGTCGGGGGTCATGCCAGTGAACGTGTGGAGGCATGGTTGGAAGGATTGACGTGGTGTTTCGCCTTAAGAGACTATGCTTCCATATCAAAGGTGAAAATAGATATCTTTCAATTGAAGGACAATGCCTTGAACTGGTGGGGTAACCTGGAGAGGCAGTTGCACCTTACCCCAAACACTGTCTCATGGGAAATTTTTTAGGAAAGTTTCCGGAGGAAATATTTGTCGGCGTACTACAAGGAACAACAGGTGGGAGCATTTCATGCTCTAGTTCAAGGAAACAGGATTGTGGAAGAGTATGAGATCAGGTTCACAGAGTTGGTAAAATATGTCTCGTACATGGATACTGATCAACGACATGCGAAACGTTTTGTCTATGGGTTAAATCATAAGATAAGGGCCATGGTACAGATGTGGAAATCGTCGTCAGTAGCGGAAGTAGTTGAAAATGAAAACTATGCAGAGGAGCATATGAGATTAAATAGAGGTATGAGATCGACCTTTCCAAAACATCCTGGATTTGTGGTGAAGGCCCCTAGGACCTTCTCCAGGGGAGGGAGCTCTAGGCCGCCTCTTTATGGTAATAGAGTCGCACCTAGGACAGTTGCTACAGGTATTTTAATGGCGACAAGTGTAGCAACACACTCATCACCAACAATGCAGGAAGGTCCACGACCTTCTCAGGGAGCATCAAGTAGGGGAAGGGGCAGGTTCCATATCGTGTTACGTGTTGGGGGTGTGGAGGACTCCATTACCAGCATGATTGCCCAGAGTTGCAAGCAGGATTTGTGCATAGAGAAGGAAAGGCCACAATGGGAAGAGTAAGTAGTAGCCACCATATTTATGCAGCGGTTAATAATCGCCAGGCAGAACATTAATCCACGATGGTGGAGTCATCAGGTACGCTAAATCATGTCAATGTTAAAATTTTATTTGATTCTGGTGCTACAGATAGCTTCATTTCACCATCTTCATTAGAAAAGTGTGGGTTCCCAGAGTACAAGTCGAGATGGCTTCGGGGGAAAAATAAGCGGTAGGACCTAGCGTTGATAATTGTTTAGTAAACCTGGGAGTGTGTACTACTAGGTTGAAGGTATATGTCACTTATCTGGGGATGTATGACCTAATCATTGGAATGGATTGGTTAGAAGCTTATCGAGCTATGGTAGATTGTTTCGCGAAAAGGGTGCTTTGTGTTGACGATGAAGGAAGGCCAGTAGAGATCCACGATGTACGGAGGAAAGTGTCTCTACGCTTTATATTGACCATGAAGGTTAAACATTGCATGAGGCAAGGTTGTCGACTATATGTAGTGGAAGCAGTGACTGAAAGGAAAGGACCCTGCTTGGATCAGTACCCAGTATTGTCAGAGTTTAAGGATTTTTTTCCAAAAGAGTTGCTAGGGTTACCTCTTGAGAGGGAGCTTTATTTTATTATTGAGATAAAACCTGGTGCAGAGCCAATTTCCAAGACTTTGTATAGGATGACAATGCCTGAACTTTGTGAGTTGTAGATGCAGTTGAAAGAACTACTCAACTTAGGGATAATAAGGCCTAGTGTCTCACCTTGGGGTGCACCAGTAATTTTTGTGAAGAAGAAGGATGGTTCCTTACGACTATGTATAGATTACAGGGACTTGAACCATGCTACAGTGAAAAATAGGTACCCAATTCCACGGATAGATGATCTCTTTGATCAAATGAAAGGAGCAGCGGTGTTCTCAAAAATTGTTTTTTGATCAGGATATCACCAGTTAAGGATTAAGGAAGGTGATATTCCTAAAACTGCATTTCAAACTTGGTTTGGGCATTACGAGTTCATTGTAGTACCTTTCGGTTTGACCAATGCGCCAACAGTATTCATGAGCCTCATGAATGGTGTATTCCTGAAGTACTTAGTCCGCTTTGTATAGGTATTTCTAGATGATATCCTCATCTATTCCAAGAACGAAAGAGAACATGAGGAACACTTGCGAGTAGTGTTTTCCTACCTTAGAGAGAACAAATTGTATGGAAAGTTGTCGAAGTGTTCTTTCTTCCAGAAATAAATTCACTATTTAGGTCATATCATTTCTGGTGAAGGAATCTCTATCGACCCATAAATGGTAAAGGCCATTATGGAATGATCAGTGTCGAAAAATGCTCATGAGGTTAGAAGCTTCATGGGGTTAGCAATTTATTACCGGAGATTTGTGGAAGTGTTATCTAAAATAGTGAAACCCATCACCACTCTGCAACGAAAAGGGTTCAGGTGTGAATGGAAAGAAGAATGTGATAGTGCATTCATAGAGCTTAAGAGGTTACTCACTAGTGCAATAATTCTACGAGTGCCTGATATGGAAAAAGACTTCACAGTCTGCACGGATGCCTCGAAGCAAGGGTTGGGGGGCGTGCTAATGTAGGGTGGAGGAGTGATAGCGTATACGTCGAGGAAGTTGAAGCAACATGAGGATATTTACGCTACTCATGATTTGGAGTTGGTAGCTGTAATGCTAGCTCCGAAACTTTGGAGGCACTATCTAGTAGGGCGAAATTTTGAGCTCAAAATGGACCATGAAAGTTTAAAACATCTCTTCACTCAAAGGGATCTCAATGCCAGGCAGAGGCGATGTAGTGAGTTTATGAGTGAGTACGATTTTTGAATTTCATACATCAAGGGAAAGGAGAATGTGGTCACGGATTCCTTGAGTAGGAGACCACGTGTCTTCTCTTTGGTACCCTTAAAAGTTAATATGAGGGAGCGTGTGTTGACGCAACTCCTTGGAGATAGTTGGTATTTAAAGGTTACTTCAACCCTCCAGAGTGGGAGGCAATTAGATCCAAAGTATGAAGGATATAGCCTGGAAGCAGATGGACTATTAAGATATCAAGGAAGGATGTACATCCCTGAAGGTGGGGATATACGAAGCATCATATTGAAGGAAGCCCATAGAGCACTTTATTGTGCGCATCCGAGTGTGAAGAAAATGTGCGCATCTGAGTGTGAAGAAAATGTACGCAAATATGAAGAAGCTTTTCTTTTGGGTAGGCATGAAGCGTGTTGTAGTCCATTTCGTCACCAAGTGCCTAGAGTGTCAACAAGTGAAATCTGATCACCACCACTTGACAGGTCTCCTACAACCGCATGATGTCCCTATGTCCAAGTGGGAAGTCATTTCTATGGATTTTGTTGTGGGATTGCCGCTCACATCGCATAGACACAATGCCATTCTTGTGATAGTTGATAAGTTGACCAAGAGTACTCATTTTATTCTGGTTAGAGACACCTACAATGTCACTGATGTGGAAAGCGTGTTTTCACGGGATACCCAAGAAGATCATTTCAGATAGGGACTCCATATTCACTTATAGGTTTTGGACAAGTTTGCAGTCAGTGTTGGGGACGCAGTTGAACTTAAGCACAACTTATCATCCTGAAACAGATGGGAAAACTTAGAGAGTAAATCAGGTCATGGAAGACATGCTTAGGATGCATGTTATGGATAATCAAACCCATTGGGAGAAGTACCTACCTCTAGTAAAGTTCGCCTACAATAACAGTTTTCATAGATCCATTGGAATGCCACCCTACGAAGCTCTGTATGGAAGGCCATGCAGAACACCGTTGAGTTGGGAAAGGTTAGAATACTGAGTGACAGTTGGGACAGAATTGATTCAAGAGATGGAGGAACATGTGATTCAGATTAGGCAAAGACTAAAGGAAGCACAGGATAGACAAAAAAGTTATGTTGATGCGCATAGTACTGACCGAAGTTATAAAGTGGGAGATCAAGTTTTCATTTGTATCAGGCCTAATAAGAGTACCATTCGATTCGGGAAGGGGACAAAGTTGTCACCTTGATTTATAGGACCGATCAAAATCCAAGAGAGAATTGGACCTGTTTCCTATCGTCTCATACTGCAACTCCACTTGCATAAAGCTCACAATGTTTTTCATGTATTTGTTCTACGTCATTATGTTGCTGAAGAATCTCATAAACTGAATTGGAAGTAATTGCAGGTATTGGGCGTGGGAACCCTCACGGTAGAACCATTACGGATATTGGACCGTAGAGTCCAATGGCTTAGGAACCACCTGGTAGACCAAGTTAAGGTCCAGTGGGACAAGCATAGCCCAAGATCTGCTACTTGGGAGGATGTCGAGACATTACAACGAGATCATCCCTCACTTTTTGACCACCTCGAGAATATGTTTCTCGAAGGTTGGGTGTATGTAATGCCACCTTTTGACTTAGATAGCTAGGATTACCTGAGGCCTAATCACCTTTATTTTCTATTCACTGTGAAACTATTAATGATACACTTGAACTTTTAAGACGTATGAACCTATGTGAATGACAATTCTATGAATGTTTAATGTTATTTGAATGATGATGGATATTATGCAATTTATTATGTGAATGTCAATTCTATGAATATTTAACTTATTTGAATGATGATGAATATTATGCAATCTATTATATGAATGCCACTTCTATGAATGTTTAACATTATTTGAATGATGATGGATATTATGCAATCTATTATGTGAATGTCAATTCTATGAATGTTTAACATTATTTGAATTATGGGGATATTATGCGATCTATTTGTAACTTGAAAATTTTGAAATTTAAAGTTGTTTGTACGTGGATACCAAATTGAAATCATGGTTGAATTCATTTACATGATAATAATGCATAGATATGTATGACTTTGTGTTATAGACTAATCTGCAGGTCAATGGGCTACGAAATAGCCAAAGGATAATGATAATAAAAGTGGATGTCATGAACACGGACCGAGAAACAATATGGTATGAACATTTGTATGTTAATTTATGTTGGTTCGAATGCATTGTTGTGATATATGGACCAGTGCAGGTTTTTCAGGTGGTGAGATTGCCTAAAACTGAATATATGATGAAAAAAATCCCATCAACACAGTGCCACTGTATATTCCATGGTAGGGTGTGGACCCTAGTCCTATTAGGAGGGGTGGAGGCATTTCCCACTGTGTATCCTCTGAAACCTGCAGTCATGGGAGGAAGTTGTTAGCTCACACTCCCCTAGTCGTGTGATGATGATTGCCAGTTGCCTGCTGGGGAAGCTTGGTCAAGAGAGTGACACTTCCGCCTACGGGTTCTATTTGGAGTTAGGTCAATATAGTTGACTCTGCAAGATAGTCCAGCAGAGGAAGGATAGGGATGGAAGAAGGAAGTAAGTTAGGGAGGAAGGATGAATAGAAATAGTTGAGAGTGTATGGGGAATTGCCTTATAGTGGAATTTATCGTTTTCCCCTTTTGAAAAGAAAATGTGTATATATGTATATTCATAATTACTTAACTGAACTACAATTGTCTAAATGAACGTTGTTGTTCTAAATTATTATAATTGAGGGATTTTGTGAACATTTTAAATAGTTTACTACCTTTTATGAAATGAATGGTCTTATTGATTAGATTGGATGCATACAAGACTTACTATAAGTGTGATAATTATCTTCATTAGTACATGCGCGAGCCTTGTATCTGTTATCTACGCATACATTTCTTGCACATGTACACTATTATGTATAAGTTTTTTGTTTTTTTGCTTACTGATAATGTTATTTATTTGTTGTGGATGTATGAACCATGTGTCATTTCCCTTGTATTGTAAATTACTCTAACTTTGGGACGAAGTTTCTTGAAGGGTGGGTGTATGTAACAACCCTAATTAATTCTTTAATTATCATGAATGATAAATATTAGTTTAATGAATTATTAAAATAGATTTTATGGAGACTTTTTTTATAATATTATTATTATTGGTAGTTGAACCAATTAATGGGAGGGATAAGGTGGTTGAGGAATTAATGGGTGGAAGGCAGTTGGGGAAATGGATTCGAGGGAGGAAGATAAGGGAGAAGGGAGAACTAGGGGGGAGGATCTTTGGGGTTTTGTGATATTTTTGGTTTATGGAAAGGTAAGAAAATTTGGAGAGGAAGAAGGAGAAGGGAGGAAAGAATAGTTTGGCTTACAGTTTTGCTTAAGGAATCTCACAGGGGCACCGTTGTTGCTGGGAATTTTGGGCTCGGGGGCCAAGAAACCGTAAGGATTCCTGGAGCTAGGGAGTCAGAGAGGCTGTTCCTAGTTGGATTGGAGGTTAATACTCAGTTTTGGGCAGGATAGCATCATCAACAACATTATCAGCTTCAGGTTCAACATCAGGTTGAGGTAAATACCTTATGGATTTTCATTATTACTTGTTCATCATTATACTGATGTTCCTTATCATACTGTTGTTCACTATGTTCATTATGTTTTTGTTCATCATAATACTGTTGTTCATTATTATACTGTTAAACTGTCAATTATTATGCTGGAACATAAGAAGTAAATTAGATAGAATTTCTATATTTTTTTTTATTTTTATGAGGCTCTGTATGCTCAGGCCTTACACTTAGGAACTGGTGAACAGACTAAACCAAAGTGACATACACCTCTTATATCAAGTGAGATGGGTCATGTCGAGGGGCGTGATAGGCTCAAGTTGGATTAGTAGTGTTGAGTTGGGTCTAGATGAGGATCTTGCAGTGGAATGGGATAATTTCAGGCAGAGTTTGATTGATTCAGCTATCTCTTTAGTGGATAGACTGAATGGATTGATTTGGACAGGTGGTGATATGTCGGGCCAAATTTCTGTTAAGAATGTTTATGAAGCCTTGTATAATAAATTATGGAGATACAAACTAGGGGGTTGGAGGATGAAAATATGGAAGTGGGATTGCCCATTGAAGATAAAACTTTTTGTTTGGATTTTAGCTGAAAACAAAATCTTAACTTGGAAAAATTTGCAGAAAAGAGGATGGAAGGGACCAGGATTTTTCTATCTATGAAAAAATAAGATAGAATTAGGTAAACACATATTTGTAAATTGCTCCTTTACTATATCGGTTTGGGAGGAAGTGAAAAAGGCTCTAAATCTCTCTCATGGTTGGAATGGCATATCGGTGAATGATTGTTTCCAAAACTGGGCAACTCAGAATTTTAATTTACAAGCTCTTCCTGCTTATATATGCTGGAACATTTGGTTAGACAGAAATAAGTCTATCTTTGAGGAAAGGCCCCCCTCTTTGTAGAGAATTGTTTATCTTGCTCAAGGAGCTTTGGGAAAAATGGGGATAAATCATAAAGTTCTTATTCCTAGGCTTACTCCTACAATCCTTCCTATAGATAAAACTCTAGCTTGGTTTGATGGGGTTGCTCAACATAATGGCTTTCTCAGTGGTGATGGTGGTGTCATAAATATTGATGAACTTAAAGAGTATAGATGGACTTTAAATTGTGGAAAGGGAACAAATTCCAGGGCACAACTCATGGGAGCTTGGGCTACTTTGACTCTTGCCTCATGACTTACAGTTTATGATTTACATGTTTTGTGGGATTCCAAGATCGTCATTGATTGACTTAATCGAAAAGGAGCGCTAAAGGTGGCAAATCTAGATGGATGGAAGGATAGAATTTTTGAACTTATCTCGTATTTCAGATCTATCTCCTTTGCTCACATATATAGGGAAGAAAACAAAGAAGCTGATTGTCTATCCAAAAAGGATCTTTACAGTAGTCGAGGGGGAATTGCCTACAGTCAATGGGTTGGAGGCCATGAGGGCCCTACACTCTTTTTAAATATGTATTGATTATCACTAGGACATCCTTAGAGATCGTACATATTTTGGGTTTGATTTTAGTTTTCATTATCCTCTTTGACAGAAGTTTTTAGCCTTGATCACAGTACCTTTTGTAGTATTGTTTAAGAAGATGTACTTGGTAGGTTTTTGGACTTTGATTGAATTATATGACTATCACCTATGTTTTGGGCATGCCCGTAAAAACAACATCTATGTTAGTAATGTATTAATTTTGTAAACGGATTATATTATTATCAATATAAAGTGGAATTTTCAATGGAAAAAAAAAATTAGAAAGTTTATTCTTAGAGTATGATACATTAAACCTAAACCTAATGCTTTTTCTATGCAATGTAACTAATATAACCCTCATTTGAATGAGACATGCTAATAAGTATATGTACCATCTCCAATTAACTATCTATGAAAATGTCAATTATGATATCTTATAAAATCATCTCAATTCTTAAATTAGTTATTATAATTAAGCTACTTGATTCTTCTATCTTGCTATCAAAATTAGTTATTATAATTAAGCTACTTTCTAATGTTTTTATAACAAAGTAGATTTACTCTAACCTAGTTTTTCTTTTACATTCTTCAACAATATAAATATAAATAACTTCACTCAAGGTGTTTTTCCATTCCTACATTTTAATCATTATTACTTTTATTACATTTTTTATTTTATTATATTTTCTTATTAATTTTATAACTTTCTATTATTTGACATTAATTTACATGATTAAAAAAATTAAGTTTTATTGTAGAATGTTGTTTTGTTTTACATTTCCCTACATTCTTATGCAAAGCCGTATATCAAGGATATAATTAATACTCTTTCTATCTATAGGAGCATAGAAAAAGTGGGTTCTACAACTAAATTGGCCACTGGGAAAAGTTAATTTCACCATAATTACAAATATATTTTAATATTTTCTAAATTTTATTTGTTTTATTTTAAATTTTTTTTTAATAGTGAATGATTAAATAATATTAAAT
This sequence comes from Picea sitchensis, assembly GCA_010110895.2. NCBI lineage: Eukaryota > Viridiplantae > Streptophyta > Pinopsida > Pinales > Pinaceae > Picea > Picea sitchensis. Next base: position 780 of record SNQJ01S0160970.1, on the reverse strand, counting down.
TAAAAAAACAAAATTTTATGATTTATGATTTATGTTTTATATTTAATTAGTGTGGAACTTTCTTCAAGGGTGTGGTAAGAGATTTTAAGAAGTAAACAAAAATTGAATCGATGACTATTTTTCATCACTTGTGTTGGCCCTTGACTAAGTTTTGGGAGATCCCTAGTCAAGTTTGATTTATTTTGGGACTTCGACAGCCTGTTGAAGGAGGAGCACAAGACGAAGCAAAGATCACGGGATCTCGACCCCTTTTTGGGTCCTTTTTGAGATTTGGGATTATGTAACGAGTATGGGATGTCGGCCCATGGGTTTACCCATGTTTAGGCCTATTTTGTAAAGTATAAATAGATGTCTAGGCAATGTAAGAAGGAGGTAGTTATGAATGGCTAAGTGTTAGATCTATGTGATTGAAGGATTGTAAGTGCTTTGTGCATACTGTGTGAGACTTGCAAAGCTAAGTGCAAGTCATTGTAAGAGGCTATGAAATGTTGTGTGCTTAGATCTACTCAGGGAAGAAGGATCTAGCGAGCTGTGCAGATCTCATGTCCTATGCGGAGTAGGGTTTTGAGGCTCTATGCATGTAACCTATTGAAGAGGATAATAAATAAGAAGAGTTGGTGGACGTAGCCCCAGGGTGGGGATGAACCACGTATATGTTGTGTTGTTCTTCTTTGTGCAATGTGTTAATGTGTTTATGTCTTTACTTACTAAGTGCTTTGATATAGATAGATAGATCTGTTTATGCTTTGTGTTAATGATGTATATGGATGTTAAATCTGA